>ML098681.1:0-12305 GCA_003697995.1 Taxidea taxus jeffersonii | reverse complement strand
GCCTTCGGCTCGGGTCATGATCCCAGGTCCTGGGATCGAGCCCCACATCAGGCTCTCTGTTCAGCCAGAAGCCTGCTTCCTCCTCTCTCTCTGCCTGTGTCTCTGCCTGCTTGTGATCTCTGCCTGTCAAATAAATAAATAAAATAAAATTAAAAAAAAACCACAATGAGATACCACCTCACACCAGTCAGAATGGCTAAAATGAACAAGTCAGGAAATGACAGATGCTGGCGAGGATGTGGAGAAAGGGGAACCCTCCTACACTGTTGGTGGGAATGCAAGCTGGTGCAACCACTCTGGAAAACAGCATGGAGGTTCCTCAAAAAATTGAAAATAGAGCTACCTTATGACCCAGCAATTGCACTACTGGGTATTTACCCTAAAGATACAAACGTAGTGATCCAAAGGGGCACGTGTACCCAAATGTTTATAGCAGCAATGTCCACAATAGCCAAGTTATGGAAAGAACCTAGATGTTCATCAACAGATGAATGGATAAAGAAGAGGTGGTATATATATACAATGGAATACTATGCAGCCATCAAAAGAAATGAAATCTTACCATTTGCGACTACATGGATGGAACTAGAGCGTATTATGCTTAGCGAAATAAGTCAACTGGAGAAAGACAACTATCACATGATCTCCCTGATATGAGGAAGTGGAGATGCAATGGGGGTGGGAGTTAAGGTGGTAGGAAAAGTAAAAATGAAACAAGATGGGATCGGGAGGGAGACAAACCAAAAGAGACTCTTAATGTCATAAAACAAACTGAGGGGGGTGGGGGGAAGAGGGGTTGGGAGAGGGTGGTGGGGTTACATTATATGTTTAAATAAAGCTTAAATAAAAAAAAAAGAAAGAAAAAAAAATAAATATAAAAACAAACAAGCAAACAAACAAGGAGATTTCTCCCTGGTGGAGTTACCTTTTAGGAGATGGGTAAGTGGGGGATGGGAGAAAAGATGGTTCTACAGACTCTTCAACTTCTGGGTGTGAATGCCACCTATGTGCCGCATATGTCCTGTCCGTTATATTTTCTCACCTTCCTCTAATGCTTCAGCTACTTACCCCTAAGTAGCAAACCCATTATTCAGCCTGAAAGTTTAGTCTTTGATAGGCCAACCAGATAAAGTTTGCTGGTAAAGCCAAGCAAATCTAGTGAACCTCTTAAATATTTTTTAGTTGCCCTGGTCTGGCAAAAAAATCCCTGAACCCATATGAATTCATCTGTGTCCCTGATGGCGGATTAATTCTATCCTCAAGAAGTTTTGTTGAGGTACACGTGGGTGGGTCAGTGGGTTAAGCCTCTGCCTTCGGCTCAGGTCATGATCTCGGGGTCCAGGGATCAAGCCCCACATCGGGCTCTCTGCTCAGCAAGGAGCCTGCTTCCCTTTCTCCCTCTGCCTGCCTCTCTGCCTACTTGTGATCTCTTTCTCTCTGTCAAATAAATAAATAAAACCTTAAAAAAAAAAGTTTTGTTGACATTCTTTTGCTCCTATCCCGAACCCCAAAGTAGACATGGGTTTCTTGTCCAGGAGCAAATATCAGAGGAACCCGAGAAAGCACACACACAAGATATCACTGGGAGGATGTACCAAGTATATCAGCCGTGGTGCCTGTCCCATTCACAGTTGCACCTAGGGAACTCTCTGCTTTGTTCTAAGGGACCATGACTTCACGGGTCCTTAGAGCTGAATCCGAGCCAATCCGTAGCTTGGCTAGTGACCTAGGCTGGGTCCTGGTATAGAAAGTTGATGAGTCTTCCTCTTGGAAATTTAAACTAAGAAATATTGAGAGGATAAGGGAATAAGCACCTCACTCTCTCAGTTTCTCTTGTCCATAATGGGAACTGTAATAAAAGCATTTACAACATAATAGAAATTAACCAGTTCTATTAAAGCACTTAGAACAAGATCTGGCATAATAATAAGCAAGCCATAAATGCATCGTCGCCATCATTACCATCTTCATTTTGAGTAGTTGTCTTCTATTCAAAAACCTTCCATGAGAATGCACACGTAGTTATACATGTGTAATAAGCTACAAAATGAAATGAGTACTTTTTGTTCTTATAGTACATATTTCTGTGCTGTTAAAGTATTTTTATAATGTATATATTATTTTTATGATTTTAAAAACTCATAGAAATTAATTTCAGATCATGACCTGAGCTGAAGGCAGACGCTCAACTGACTGAGCCACCCAGGTGCCTGGAAATTAATTCTTTTAAAAAAAAAATCCTGAGGTGCCTGGGTGGCTCAGTGGGTTAAGCCTCTGCCTTCTGCTCAGGTCATGATCTCAGGGTCCTGGGATGGAGCCCTGCATCTGGCTCTGCTCAGTGGGAAGCCTGCTTCCCCCTCTTTTTCTGCCTGCCTCTCTGCCTACTTGTGATCTCTCTCTGTCAAATAAATAAATAAAATCTTAAAAAAAAAATCCGAGCTCCTGGATGGCTCAGTTGGTTAAGCAACTGCCTATGGCTCAGGTCATGATCCAGGATGGATCCCTGCATCCAGTTCCCTGCTCAACAGGGAATCTGCTTCTCCCTTTGACCCTACCCCCCTCTCATGCTCTCTCTCTCAAATAAATAAATAAATAAATAAAATCTTAAAAAAAAAAAAATTCAGCTATGGCTCCCTGTGGCCAAAAATAAAGCTCAAACTCCTTAGCACACCAGAGGCTGCCATGATTTATTTCTCTTTTTCTGGTTAAGATTTTATTTATTTATTTGAGAGAGAGAGTGGGTGCATGTGAGCATGAGTGGGGGACAGTGGGGAGGAGTGGAGGGAGAGGGAGAAGCAGTTTTGCCGCTAAGCAGGGAGCCCGATCCCTGGACCAATGAGCCCAACCATGATTTATTTCTAACATACTTTTCTTTTCAGCCTCATCTCCTATAGTCAGAATTGCCTTGTCTTCCTTTTTTGCCCCCCTCAGCTCCTCCTTGGTAATTCGTCTGTCTGCCCTTAGATCCACTCCCTGCCCTTCTCCCTTTGCTCTGAAAGCCATGTGAGCAGGAATTTTGTCTGTTTGGTCCCCTGTCACAGTCTGAGCGATAGGACCTATTTATTAGATGAATAAATAAACAAATGACAATGACCTTTGCTTCGGTCATGGAAGGCAAGGGGAGGAATGAAAACTATCGGAAGAATGACACCAATTCTGTCTCTTTCCACACTCATCTAGCTTTCTCTCCCCCAAAGGGGAAGGCTCCATAGCTCAGGGGTTAGAGCACTGGTCTTGTAACTTTCTCTCCCTCTAGCTTGGAAAGCTCTGGCTTCACAGTCTTTCTCAGATTCTTGGACCCACTAAGAGCTTTCCAAACTGAAGCTCCTTCTCATCTTTAGATCTCGGCTTCAATGTTACTCATTTTTCTCTCCCCCTTACTTGTTTCCTTCATCATGTTCATTAAAAGTAGTCATCTAGGGACGCCTGGGTGGCTCAGTTGGTTAAGCAGCTGCCTTCGGCTCAGGTCATGATCCCAGCGTGCTGGGATCGAGTCCCATATCGGGCTCCTTGCTTGGCAGGGAGCCTGCTTCTCCCTCTGCCTCTGCCTGCCACTCTGCCTGCTTGTGCTCACTCTCTCTCTCTCTAACAAATAAATAAATAAAATCTTTTTTTTTTAAAAAAGTAGTCATCTATTTGATTCCCTCTTTAGACTATGAGGTTCATTAGGGTTCAGGCCATGTATCCCTAAAATCTTTGTCTGCATATATCAGGTACTCACTGAAAATCAAAGTTTAAAAATTGTTGCCAAATGAGCCACAGATAAACTTGGCTTCATAGTTTCGATCATGGTCTTCTGGGTTGTCCACTAGTTACGGCGGTCAAGCCAGAAAACAGAAAATTCCCTGACAGCGATACTAGGAGATTCCTACTTCTCACAGTTGTATTCAGACTGGAAAGTTTCCCCTCCCTCTACTCTCTTTGCACAGATGAGACCCTGTTCATCAAATACCACTGCTTAGGAAGAGTTCTATGCTATGGCCAGGATGGGATGGTTCTGTCAACCAATGGGTGAAATGAGTTGGAGAAGATGCTCCTGAGCCAAGACCCTCCTTCACACAATCTGATTGCTGAAGACGATTTCCAGTTGATTTTGTTAATTTCAAATAATGAGTCTTTTAATTGTATTTAGGAGACATGGCATTAGTAGCAATTCAACTCCCATTCTTTCAAGGAGCTAAAGATGTAGCTTCTCCTCAGCCTTTTGGCTAAGATGGGGTGTAAAGAATTAGCTTCTGAGGCCGTACATTCCATTCTCAGGTTTTCCAAGAAATGAGAAAAACACTGAATTTTTTTGAAGCTTAAGCCCATATTCTGAATCTGTTTTTCATTCTCACTTAACTTGCCTTGTTAAAAAAAAAAAAATCAGAAGTTAAGATTTCGACATTGACTAATTCCACCAATTACCAGTATGATCTTCTCCAGAGCTAATAGCACCATCGTTCTTCCCATGTTACATGGGCCATTTGACAATATTTTTGAATATACAAGGCACACATTCAGTGCTTAATGAATCTTTAAGGAAGGACTGCTGTTTACCATTTTGTCTTTATGAAGAAAACTGACACACAATGACACTTTCACGATTTGGTAAATCACTTTTGTGAACCCTTTTCTGGGTAATACACAGCGCCACCTCCTCACTCCAGTTCAATGATCCTGCTTTTTATAAAGGCAGTGCAAGCCGAAGTCGAGTCCTGTGTGTCTTGCCCGAACGTGCTGGTGCATTTGCAGAAACCAACCCCCAGGGGTCAGAATTCACAAACTAGAAGTGGCCTCAGGCTTCCTTAGCGCAAGAGCCTTCAGCTCTAGCCCTCTGGAGACTAACCTCTTACCTGTTGTGAGAGAAGTGGGGTTTTCCCCAGAGGATTTTTGGCTTCTCTTCACTTGGTGATAAAGGAGTAGGTCCGGATGACAAAGAATAAAACATGTCAAACCATTGTGGGTAGCTAACGAAACTTTTGCATATTGCACAAAAATGTCCCTGACTTGACCATTTGGTAACTATTTTAGTCTTTCCTAATCATTTAGCAACGAAGAACACACTTTGCTGATGTGCCAACTTGGACCAGATAGACCCTACGTTCACACTGACAGAATGCTTACTCCTTGTTATGAGACCACTAAGTGTATCTTCTTAGAGAAAAAATATGTTCTTAATATATTTTTTTAAATTATAATTGAGAGGCCCCTGGGTGGCTCAGTCAGTTAAGCCTCCAACTCTTGGTTTCGGCTCAGGTCATGATCTCAGGGTCATGAGATGGGGAGCCCCATGTCAGGCTCTGTGCTCAGCACAGAGTCCGCTTAAGATTCTCTCTCCCTCTGCCCCTCCCCGCCCCCCACTTTCACTCCCTCTCTCTCTCTCTAATAAAATAAATTAATAAAATCTTTAAATAAATAAAATTATAACTGATAAAAACTTCAGAAAACCATCCTCACGGAAGTACCTTTGTATGTGATGTCAGCCAACAGAGCGTGGAAAATGCAAACAGGTGAGAAGTGCTTAAGGTTTAAAATATTCATGGTATCAACATTTCCAGTTAACACTTACTACCTCTCAGTGGGTATTCCTGTTAGAGAGAGAGTTGCTTCTCTAGCTTAGAGTGGGAAATTACTCCTTTGGGAAGAAACACAAGTCCCAGAGTTTCCCACATCCCAGGTGACTTTTGCCCATGGAAGGCCAAAGAGTGGGAGGGGCACCATGGGAAGGAGGGTGGTGACCACCGGGCCTGAGGAACCAATGTGAACCCAGGCTCCCTTCCACTTCTAAGAATCCGCCAACCTCTCTGGACAGCATCACCATGCCAGACCCCTCCAGTCACCTCTCCCTTTTCTGCTCCACTCCTCAGATCCAATTTCCCACCACTCTCCTCCTCCACAGCTCTTACTGCTAACCTGCCACGCCCCAGTTGATGATAAAACAAAACAAAACCACGCCTTCATTATTCTCAGCCTAGTCAGAGAGGTTCCCTGCCTTCCGTATCTTCCATAACGTCTGCTTTCTTGCACAGAGGGAAATTCTGCTGTCCCAGAGATGACCCCTTTTCTGAACTCACCTGGAATAAAAGCTGCTCTGTGTTTCCAAGCTCGGCTTCCGGACAGAATTCTCCCATTTACACTTCCGGGTCACTAACACTTCCCTCAGGCCCTGTCATTCTCACCTCTGACCTCACTACACCTTCACCTCAAACTCGGGCCCTCGTGTCATGGCTCCCTTTCAGAGAACTTCCACCTCCGTACAGAAGACCATCCATAAAACACCTTGGTCTCATAGCACCTTGACCTTTCAAGACCACGCCTGATGTTTAATTGCTCCCCAGAACTGCTCCATCTCTGACATCTTAGACTCAAACACCCACCCCCTGACCGAATCCAGTTCTTCCAATCACAACTTAGCTGCCACCCAACCAGACTGGCACTTCTAGTTCTGTATCCCTCCCACTCTCTCCATCCTCTCAAATTCCTTTTGTGTTCCCGTCACTCTTTTCTGCTCCCCCAGATTCTATGCTCAGTCCCTTCACTCTCTTACCCCTTGACCTACTTCTACTATCTCTAACGCCTCACCTGTGTGGGCTACTCACCTTCTCCCAGCTTTTCCTTCTTTGCTTTTCAGGCTACCTACTCTTCCTGAGTGACCTCATCTACTCCCACGGTTTTAAGTACTATTTACAAGCTGATGCTCCCCAAATATCTACCTCCAGCCAGATAGTTTCCCTAAATTCAGGAGGAGGCGCATACCGGAAGGTCTATGGAATATTTCCACTAGCACTTGCAAACTCACTTTGTCAAAACTGAGCTAATCATCCCTCCCCCACAGTTGGGGTGCAAAGAATGATTCTCATCTCAGTGAATGGTACATTGTGTACCTGGACTCTCAAATCTAAAAGTCAAGTCATTCTGGACTTCCTTCTCTTCCTTCACCACATGCGTTCTTTCAATCACAAATCAGTGACTGATTCTCAAGAGTCTGGGGAATCTACCCATTCCATATTCTAAGGACCCTATTCATTTCCTACTTGAACTTGACATCAGGCTACTCTAGTTGCAAGCAACGGAACCTAGCTCTGGCTAATTTGTTATGAGGGATGTATATATATCAGAAAGATACTAGGTAGTTTCCCAAAATGGAAGGAAAACTGACTAACTAGAACTTTGGAAGGCGAAGAACCAATGGCTTACAGGGGTAGGAAACCTCATAAGGTGTACCATTAGCTTGTGTCTCTGCGTACCTTCTACCTAAACCCCTTCCACACCACCTTCACGCACTGCAGCCACTAAACTTGCTTTCCAAAACAGAAATCCCTCATTCTTAAAATCCTTCACTAGCTAATCAGAGCTTTTGGAATAAAATTCCTAAATAAATCCTTAGTATTCGTGAATTAGCTCCTCCTGGTCCTAACCATGCCTCTCCCCCTCTTTCCTTCTCACACCAGATTCTGGGTCCTACACCCTGCAGGTGACAAACTCGCTCACGTTCGGGTGCCCACTTCAGTAACGATGATCCTGGCAGAAACAAAACTCACCTGGGATGGTTCAAGTGAAGATTCTCGAAGGAAAGAACCACTTTCAGAAGTATCAGAAGGGTTGCATGAATCGAGAAAGGAAGATGGAACTCCTCTAGACCAGCCATGGTGGGAAGCCATGACCAAACTGGGCTGGAAAGACAAGGGGAGGAAACAGAGGTATCAGAGCCCAGGGAGAGCTGAAGTCCCTGGGGAGAGGGTCAACCCTTCGGAAGGGTTGCCTTGGGAGATGCAACTCCCATGCCAGGCTTAGGACGCCTGTCATATCCCCACGTGATCCTCTGTTACTCTGTAGAATGCGAATCGTGGCTCATTTCATACACCAATGTAGCGCTCGTTTATGTGTGGCTTCTACATTTTTGGAGGACAAAGACTCCTTGCCCGGGCATGCCCCAAACGTACACAGCCCAATATCCAGCACATAGAGTGCTCCACAGTATTTGCTGAATTAATGAGCAAATTCATTGATCCAACTAGTTTCACATTTTTTCCTCTCTTTAGAAAAGATTGTATTTATTTATTTATTTACGAGAGAGAAAGTGAGGGAGAGAAAGGACATGAGTGGGGGAGGGGCACAGGGAAAAGGAGAAGAACACCTCCCCCATCCCCGCCACCCCAGCCCAGGGAGCTGGAAGCGGGGCTCCATCCAGGAACTCCAGGATCATGACCTGAGCCAAAGGCAGATGCTTAACCAACTGAGCCACCCAGATGCCCCAGTTACATGTTTTCCAAAGTGTAATCTGAAGACAGTGGGTTTATAGGCAAAAGAGGGAAAGTGAGAATTGCAGGCAGAGTTTGGCGATAAAGTTCTGGAGATGAGAAAGGTACCACTCGCCCTGTTAGGCTCCTTCTGTCTCCACGATTGGGTCTCCCAAAAAAGTGTTTCATGTTATTCAATTAACATGAAAATAACCATTTGCAGAATCTGACTTTCAATAGAAACCATGAGCAAGAACCATACATTCATCCAGTGCAGAAGGTGAGGGACGGCATCTGTCTTCTCTGAAGCGAGAAATGAGGGGTCCATGGGTATCAATGAGATTCTCAAAAATAGGAGGACAACCGGTATGTGGAAGTGACAGTGAGGTGTCCCGAAAGAAACAGAAATAAGTTGGCTCTCTGAGGGTAAATATAAACCAATACTTAATAGAAGAGATTGAAGATAAAGTTGCTACCTCTTGGGCCTGCAATTAGTTCACCTTAAGAAATGTGTAACTTTGGACCTGGGATCAGGTGTGTAAGCAGCCAATGTCTGGAGCACAGGTAGGGCCGAGCTTGGGAAGCCCTCAGTTCTGAGAACCTGAGAACCCACCTTGGACCAAAGTGAATTTGCTAAGGTGTCATGGATGATAGAAGCCAGGCTGATCTCTCCTAGAACCATCTGCTATGGGCTGAATTGTGAGTCTCCAAAATTTGTTATGTTGAATGTCTAAATCTAGCATATATTTCTGACTGTATCTGGAAAACGAGTTCTTTTTTCTTTTTTCTTAGTTTATTTATTTATTTGACAGAGAGTGAGCACAAGCAGGGGGAGTAGCAGAGGGAGAGGGAAAAGCACTCTCCCCTGAGCAGGAAGCCGGAGTTGAGCTCAATCCCAGGACCCCAGGATCATGACCTGAACTGAAGGCAGATGCTTAACCAACTGAGCCATCCAGGCACTCCTGGAAACAAAATCTTTAGGGCTAATTAAGGTTAAATGAGGTCATGGCAGGCCCTTACTGATAGAACTGTAGCCTGACAAGAAGAGGAAAAGGGAGAGAGATCTCTCATGTGAGACACAGGGAGAGGCCACAGAGAGAAGGCAGCTGTCTGCAAGACAGGAAGAGAGCTTCTGCCAGGAAGCAGATCAGCTGGCAAACCTTGAACTTGGACTTCCCAGCCTCCAGAACTGTGAGAAATAGATTCCTCTTATTTAAAGCACCCAATCTGTGGTATTTTGTTATGGTAGCCCAAGCAGACAGACAACACCGGATACCAACTTGGGCTCTATATTTGACCTTTTCTCTACTCTTGTGCAAAATTGGCCGTTTAAGGCCAAAACTTGAAGCCAGGGGACCCTCGATGAACCACCTCTGTGATCCTCTGTTTCGGCCTCTGTAAAATGGGAATGCCAATCCCTGCTCTGCCAGCCTCGCATCATTGCTGTGATAACCAATTACAGGACAACACTCTGGAAAACCAGGCCTGCCGGGACGTGCAAGCATCCCAGGATCCGCCCTGCCCAGCTCCCTGCCCAGAAGGGAGCTGCACACACAGCAGGTATATTGACTCCTAGATTTCTTTCTGAAGCAGAACAAAAGGCTATTATAATTCCCACTTGGAATAATTAAACGGGGAAGCATTCAGAAGCAGCATGAAAATTTCAGGCAGCTAACGCCGGGGAGTCTCAAGTCAATGCAGGAGCCAAACTTGGAACGACTGAGACAGGGGAAGGAAGAGTAAAACAAATGTGCAGCTTAAAGAAGAGGCAAGAGCCAAAAAGCTAAGAGAACTCTGGCTTCTCTTCCCCCAGGCAACAGTCTGTCCCACAGCAAACGCCTGTTCCAAGGGGAAGAGAGGGTGTTCAGAGGCTGGGATCTTGGGCGGCGGTGGGGGCCGGCACCGGGAGGGAAGCCGGGCGTTTGAGGTGTAAGACAAATCGCTTGCGCCGAGTATGAGTAAAAGTGAAAGCAGCAACGAGAGGAAGGCTAGCGGCCTGAATGTGGGCTAAAATAAATCTTGTCAAACATGATTAAATGCCTAGAGCAAAGGCAGGAGCTCAAGTTCACACACGGGCCAAAGCCCCAGCCCCTCGCCCGAGGAGCCCAGACCCACGGCGCTCGCACCTGCGCCTGCGCGGAGGGGACGGCGGGCCTGGCGACAGGCCGACTGGGGTGCTGGGGAAGGTGAGGCCAGGAGGGGCACAGGTCAGGGCGCGGGGCCCCGGGAAGGCCAGGGAGCGCGGGTGGGGGGAGCCTGAGCAAAGGGGAAAGTGAAAGTCAGCACACACGGGCCCCTCCCCCCCTTACCAGTCGGACTCCCCGACACTTCTCTGCAGCTCAGGGACCCCGGGCTCCTCCTCCATAAAACGGGGCTGACAGAACTGGCTCAGCTTGCCCTCCGGAGTTGTTGAGAGAATCGGAAGAGTTCCAAGAGAAAATGTTTCCTAAACGGAAACAAATCCTACACCTAAATGGTACTCAGTACGGGTGTTTCCTCGGAGACCAGGTCCACCCCCCCTCCAAGGGAAGCACACTGGAGGGTCGCTCAGAGCTCCTTCCCCTGGGGCCTCTTCCCTGCCAGCTCTCAGGAGCACCTGGCCCCCTTCCTGGTAACTTTGGTAGGGCCCAGGCTCTGCAGTGGCCATGGTGGTGGCAGGAACGCCACCACAGGGTGCCCTTTTCTCTCCTTCCTCTCTTGTCTCAGAGCCCTGCCCAATAACCGCAAAATACAGAGCCTCTAGACTCCTGCTCCCCCCACCTACTTCCTCCTGCTCCAATTCCTCATCTCCCTGCTTTCCCATAAAGGGCAGTGCTCTTGGAAACCCAACCGGTTGCAGGGGACGAGTTCCATCGCCTCCACCTTTGAGTGCGACAGAATGGTGCCCCTGTCTCCTGCCAGTGCTTGCCTTCGCCAGGATGAGGCAAGAAGAGTACTGAGGATCGTCCTGTGACGCTCTAGAGAAGCACCTCCCATCCATAGGGAACTTTCTGGGGCCCTCTGGGAGATTCCTGAAGGGCACAGAGGTAGCTAGGGTGTTCCGTAGGGTCACAGAGGGGGCTGTAGCTGGCTGCGATATCCTCCCCACCTGCTCCACTTGCAACACCTCTGCCACCACATTGCCACCTGGCCCTACCCTGGGAAGGCTCTCCCCAATCCCTGGTCTCCCGTGGTTCCCGGTGGTCTTGAGACCTGCCCATCATTGTGGGAATGCACGTCCAGCTTGCTCCAGGTGTGACTGCCTGCCCATGACTGCAGCAAAGCCAAGTGGGCAGTAGGTAGGCAGTAGGTAGGACACTCAGAGTGAGAACCAAGTCTCCGATGAATGCCCACAGGGGCAGAGGTCTCCCTACTCCTAGAGTTGGCTGTGCCCCAGATGGGCCAAAGACTGCGTCTTGTCTGCTCTCTCAGAGCAGCCTCCAGGAAGGTGAGGTGAGAGGTGATTCCAGGTAAGCACTCAACATCGTGCACATTGGAGTTGCCTGGAGACCTTATTAGAAATACTGACTGCCCCATGCCCTCGAGCAATTGATTCAGATGTGGCTGAGCGAGGGGCCTCGGAATCAGTGGCTTTGTACACTTCCCTGAATGCTTAGAACGACTTAGAACTGCCACTCTAGGTTCTCAAACAAGGGAGACAGACCTGAGATGAGAAGAAGGGGACATCACAGAACAGGGGTACCCCAAATTCGAGCTAGCGTCCCATCACTCCTATTTTTACCTTCCTCAGACCATCTGTTCCCGTTCTTGAATTTCTGGGTCCTGCTTGGGGTACCTCTAAATGGCATAAAAGAGGAGTGCTGGGCTGGTCAAGGCTCTAACTTTGTACAAACCCACTGCCCTGCCCAGAGTCTTGGTGCCCCCAAGAAGAGCACACCACCACCCCCACCCCCACTGTGTCTTCAGCTCAGATTAGAACCACAGAGCCTGCAGCTTGCCCAGGGCTACTCTAAAGATGCCCCTCCTGTCCTAAAGGGTCCCTCGCTGATGGAGATGAGGGGCAAGAAGTGTTGGCTGGCCAGGCCAGAGAACTGAGGCCATGATATGAGGACCTGTTTGTGCCGAGATGCCAGCCACAACTCA
>RCUC01115981.1:0-14992 GCA_003697995.1 Taxidea taxus jeffersonii | reverse complement strand
TGTGTGTGTGTGTGTGTGTGTGTGTGTTTTGGTTTAGTTTCAGCTCTGGAAATTTTTTTGGTGGGGGAAAGGCAGAGAGAGAGGGAGAGAGAAACTCTTAAGCAGGTTCCACGACCAGCATGGACTGAGGTGGGCCTCAGTTTCACAACCCTGAGATCGTGACCTGAGCATAAATCAAGAGTTGGACGCTTAACCTACTGATCCACCCAGGCAACTCTCTTGGAATTTTGTAAATAAAAATACATGCAGTAGAAGGGAAGATGAATTTTTTCAAAGAGACAATTTGGAATTTCTACGAGTTCCTTCCTTTTCTTGCTGGCATTGCCCCAACCCCCAACCCCTAACCATGTGTTGATGTTTCTGGAAGAAATAATATTGCAAAATTAATGTAATCTATGAAGGAACCCTTTGACTGGGTTCAAAGGGCCCCTGGCTTTCCAAACTGACCATGCAAAGCACATATGCTAAGTTAGCTTCTTTGGTGATTTAGAAGAACCAGTTGCAATAACAATACTAATATGCCAAACTTCCACTAGGATCTCTGATTAGAATCCTTGAACAAAGAAGCAAAATAGCATAAGGTCAGAAAATAATTAGACTTAAAAGGTGTCATTTACATAGAATTTAAAGCCCTCTGGCTGTCATCTTTGTATGGAAACATTTCTTTTGTTTTGGTTTTCTGACGTATGCAGTAAGAAAATCTTTTAAATTTCTTTCTTTCAAAAAAAAAAATAAATTTCTTTCTTTCTTTCTTTCTTTCTCTCTTTCTCTCTTTCTTTCTTTCTTTGTATGGAAATGTATGGAAACATTTCTTTTGTTTTGGTTTTCTGAAGTATGCAGTAAGAAAATCTTTTAAATTTCTTTCAAAAAAAATAAATTTTTCTTTCTTTCTTTCTTTCTTCTTTCTTTCTTTCCCTTCCCCTTTTTTTCACTGAGGATTTGGATTTGAGTGGAATTTGAAATGAAAATTACCTTAAAGTGATATACTTATATTCTTCCTATAGGGCCAACATTTAAAGTTTGCTAATGTAGGAACTTTGAAAAGTAAGACTTTCATTTTCAAAAGTTTTTCTTTTTTTTTTTTCTTCTCCTGGGCAGTTCTTCCTTAGTGGAACTCCAGGCTTGTTTTCTAGTAAGAGGATGATGGCTATGTCATTTTTCTGGTTTGTCTGTTTTCAAATTAGTCTTCAGTTCTCATATTATTTCTGTCAGTTTATTTCAACATTAGACTTTCAAATGAGGTTCTTTGACTTAATGAATTTTACTGGAAATAATTTTATTTGACAGCCAAAATCCATCAATTCAACTAATATAATAATTTACTAGGAAACATGGCTGAGATTTTTAAGATTTTCTTCTTCTTCTTCTTCTTTCTTTCTTTATTTATTTATTTGACAGAGAGAGCACAAGTAAGCAGAGCAGCAGGCAGAGGGAGAGAGAGAAGCAGGCTCTCTGCTAAGCAGGGAGTCCGATGCGGGGCTTGATCACAGGACCCTGGAATCATGACCCGAGCCAAAGGCAGCCACTTAACCAACTGAGCCACCCAAGCGCCCCTGGCTGAGATTTTTTAAAAATGATAATATTCCCTTGTAGCTGTGACAAGCCAAGCAAGAAAAGGAAAAGCAAAAAACGTGAGATTACACTATCAAAACTATTTTCATAACTTATAGTTTTCTTCTTTTCTTTTCTGCCTCAACTCAAAATTCATAGGTGGTAAATCTTTTCTTTTTCTGTTTTGACAACAAAAGAAAGGACTATTATAGATCTTTTTAAGGATGGAAAGTTTAAGGAATGGAGGAATCCGGGAGTAAATGTGGGTTGTAGTGTTAACATGGGAAAGCCAGTACTTTTCAACATAGCCTCTGGAGTGAAGAATGGAAGATTCTTGGGTGTAGAGAGGAAAGTGAGATTCTAGAGATTAGATAAATCAAGGTTCAGGTATATAAATGATTTTGCAAAGTTTAGTTACCTCCCATAAAATATTTCAAAAATTCATTTCTACAAGTGGCCCATTGCAGAAAAAGTATGAGCATTGTTGATTGAGATCACTGCTATTACACAAACTGTCTAAATTTTATGCGATTTTAAGTAAAGTTAAACGAATAAAAGTGATATGACATCATTTTTGTGTTGTGTTGGTTCATTCTCATTTTTTATGATGGGTGTGCCATATCTCCTCACTCCAGGTTCCTACTAATTTTTCCTCTCACATGTCTACAATTCAGAGCATATAACCAAGGAGAAAATGGGAGGACAACCCCAATATGAAGGGTGGAAAAGATTAAAACGCAAATGAAGGATATCAATTTTTTTTTCAGTCTAGGCTGCAAATCTAGAATTGTATTTCATAAAACAGGAGAAGGAGTTGCAGGAAGGTTTTCCCCTGTTGCTGTGACAGGTCACCATTTCTAATCTGAGGGTCACAGCCAAGTTCCCTCTTTAGTAATTGCTTGATTTGACATCTATCTTGACCTTTATTTACTTTGGCCTTTCTGACTAGAGGTCACAAAAGCAAAAGAAGATAGGAGTCTTATAAATGCCTTGATGATGAAAAATGAGAATGGTATCCCTTTGGCCCTATGTATGAATATATGTATAATGTGTTGGGGTGCTTTAACTCTTTGGTGCAATCCACAGTGGTAACACTTATAAATTTTTATCTGATTCTAGAGATGTATTTTGTAATGACTTTGGGGTGAAGATAATAGGTATTAAAAATGACAAAATCTTGTTCAATCTAAATCTTGACCATAGGAAGTAGAGGCAGATTGTCATGGATTAATTATTTTTTTTATCTGATCAAAATTCACAAGCACATAATTGAAGTGTCCCAAATAGAAAGTGTTACTTTCAAATCCTCTGAAACAGGATTTTGATATGTGCTTTTAACTGAATGCATATTATGGGAAGGAATACGTATAGGAAATGTGATATCATGAATAGATGTTAAATTTCTCTTTTATGTATTGTTAGATATAGATCAAGCATAAGTCTCAGCCTTTTCGAAGAGCAAAATATGATTTTTCCCCTAAAATAATGCTAGCAAATAAAAATCACATTTTTTTTAAGTAATCAGTCCAGGAATACAAATTTGAGGGTGAAATGCTGAATTTTCTTTACCAAAACTTTTGTTCTAACCAGAGAATTTTACTAACATTCAACAAGACGGTTATTTAGAAAAACTGGATACTATAACTGAGAGTTTATTTTAATATAATTTTATACTTCTTACATAAGATATTCTTTACAATGTCAGTAGCAGTGGCCTGAGGAAAAAAAATTCCAATTTTCAATACTATTCAAATTTCTCTGTGTTTTTATCTTTGCAATGGTACAGCATATGAGTGTAATGATATAACAAATGAAAAAAGAGAGACACTGTGATTGCCAAGGGAGATGTATGGACATTTTTAGGAAAAAAAATCACTATTTAGTGGGCTTTTCATAATAATAAATAACAAAAAATTTCTTAAAAACATTTATAATTGGTTTTCAATGAAACTATCATTACTTTAATTCTTAGTGCCTAATGACATTGATGTTTTATTTTATACTATTTAAATGATATAGAAGGTTAACACATCAAAGATATTATTTATTTATTCATTTTAAAAAATATTTATTTATTTATTTATTTGGCAGATGGAGATCACAAGTAGGCAGAGAGGCAGGCAGAGAGAGAGAGAGGAGGAAGCAGGCTCCCCACTGAGCAGAGTCCGATGTGGGGCTTGATTCCAGGACCCTGGGATCATGACCTGAGCTGAAGGCAGAGGCTTTAACCCACTGAGCCACGCAGGCACCCCCAAAGATATTATTTAAATATGTTTTATTTTCCATTCTTTCTTCATAAAATGTCACCATTTGTGATTATGCATATATTTTATGATGTTTTTATTTTTTATTTTATTATTATTTTTTAAAAGATTTTACTTATTTATTTGACAGACGGAGATCACAACTAGGCAGAGAAGCAGGCAGAGGGAGAGGAGGAAGCAGGCTCCCTGCTGAACAGAGAGCCCAATTCGGGGCTCGATCCCAGGAACCTGGGATTACAACCTGAGCCGAAGACAGAGGATTTAACCCACTGAGCCACCCAGGTGCCTCTATTTTATGATGTTTTTAAGCTAATATTTGTATCTCAACTATAAGCTCTAAGAATAGGAACTAGGTCTATTGTTTGCTCACCATGAAATACTCACACTTAGTTTTTGGCACATAGTAAGCCTTCAGTACATATTCTTGAATACATATGAAAACAAAATACTTGTAATGAATGAATTATCCCATGAGACTACTGCAATTTACCAAGGCAGAAATGAGGTTAGTGGCAGGAGAAGAAAAGGAAAAGGGAAGAGTGTTTACTTCTGTCAGTATAAAAAGATAATCATAATGAATAAAAGCCATGGGTAAGACAGCATTCTACAACATGCTCAAAATAGCACATGTCCTCTCCTATTTTGAACATGTTGTAGAATGCTGTCTTATCCATGGCTTTTATTCATTATGATTTAAATCTGTGTTTATGGACATAGGAAGGAAAATAGTGACAGTAAACAGGTTCTCAGGAAAATGTAGCGCTGATTTGGTGCAAATACATTTGCCAAGGATATTTCAAGATACCAAAGTGATGTCACTGAATGCAAAGTTGGAAAAAGGTGCACAATCAGCTTTCTCCAGTGAGTAGCACATCATTGTGAGAATAAATCTTCAAAAATCAACTTTTTCAGCTTCTTTTCCTCCTACTGTCCACATGAAAATTTACTGTCTAATAATACTGGACATCCACTAGATTTACATTTGTGGTAAATGGGGGACATGGTCTGCCCAGATCCTATCTAGGAAGGATCTGTTGCCCAGTTACCTCAAGCTTGTAGTCTTTTTTTCTGACTACTTTGGCTTCATAGTGCTGCCTCACCCAAAGTCACACCCTTCTGGCATGCTGTATCAGGATCCTGACAGAGGGAGGCAAGGATATAAAGCCTAGCTCCAGAGTTCCCCACAGTGAGGGCAAAGGCTTGAACATCCTATATCTCAGTTCAGTTTCCCCCTCTGCTTAATCCTGCTTCTTCCACAGGTATTGATCCTAATAATATCCTGCAGTCAAATGTTCTACCACTGAGCTATACCCCCTCTCTTAAAAATACCCTAATAATATCCCAATCCACACTTCTGTGCTGTACTTCATCTTGCTCCATTGCCTGGGAGAAGCTTCCCAACTCCCCTATTGGCTGGACTCTTATCCATCTTCTCCAAAGTTAGCACAGGTTGATCTTTTCCAGGTAATCTGTGGACAAATCTCAGATAGGCCAAGTGGTTTCATAACCTCCATCTCTAGGTTTCATAGAAACTTAGGCAGATGGCTATTTCTTTTCTTACCACCTTATGTCAATATCTGTTTATCTGTCTCTAGATTATAAGTTCCTTAAGAGTTTTCTTCTATATCTGTTACCCCCATGCCTAACACAATGATGACACATAGTAGGCTCTCAATAAATATGTATGCTGAAGTGAACTAAATCAAATGATTTGCCTAAACTCCTTCATTTTCCTTTGTGAGCTGATTATATAATAAGTGGGAGGTTCTGAATCCCTATGCTATTGAGGTGGGGGCCTGTAGGAAAGCAATGATCAACCTAACTCTTGAAATGCTGGAAAGGTCATTACCTGGACCACAGTGCTGGCCATCTTCTCTTGGTGTGAAGGTGGTGACACTGACATATTTATATCATAAGACAGAAGTAAAAATTGCAAAGAGAACAGATATGTCTCTTGAAAAAATACAAAGAACCAACTTCCAGATGATATTTGGAAGGGTAATAGTCCTCTTTCCTGTTCATATATTTGTACAAGGAGGAAAAATGAGTAATCAAATATCATTTCTGTTTATAAAGGAGTTAATTTCATTGTCTGGTTAAAATTTAAATATCTTCTCTAGAGTATATGTGAAGTTTATGAAGTAAGTAGTGTTTACTAATTTTGAAAGAAGGTAGAAATCACTGGTAAGGATATTTTTCAGAGAACTAATCATTGTGAAGTAGTTTTCAGAGAACTAATTTCACATTAATAAAATCTAGTTGTATGGTTTTGTGACATGTTAAATCATAAAATGTGAGTTTGATTATGTTTTGACATTTGGTTTGACAGTAGTCTATTAACAGACAGCTAAATTTGTGGGAATTAGACAAAATATTTACCTTTAAGAACACTGCTTGACTTGAAACAAGCCTTTAAAAATATTTAACATAGTTTCTGGAAGTGTTATTGTGGGAGCCAATTTTCCTATATAAAATCATAAATAAGAAGAGAGACCAGAATATAGTATAAAGTAGGGAGTAGAGATAAAGGAAATCTTATGTTGAAACATTTTTACACTTGTTCGAATATTATAGTCTATAGGCAGAAATAAATTTTTTAAATTTGGCAATTAGATCATGATAAAATGAAGTGAAAAAGTATGTGAAGGCCATAAAGTTTTGTGTCTAGTTATGTGAAGCTTAATCATAATAGAGCCGTATGACCAGGCTCTAGATGTGGTTGATTTTTGTAGCACACTGAGCTATGTTTTTATGATTCTGTATTTTACATTCAGTTCATCCTCTGTGTATAGACATTATCTAATTGTAATTCTATTTTACTTATTTTTTTTGGATCAAGTTATTAACAACTGGAACATTTAAATAAAGAGATCTAGTTTTTGGCATGTGACCAGTAACTAGATGATTGAGAGAAATTCCCCTTGAGAGCAACTAAAGATCTAGAATTATATTGGTTTGTAAGAATGGCTGCAACAAAGTGCCAAAAACAGAGTGGCTTAAATAACAGAAATTTATTGCTTTAGCTCTGGAAGCAAGTTCTGAGATCGAGATGTCAGCAGAACTATGCTCCCTCTGAATACACTAGGGAAGAATCATTTCCGGACATTTTTCTAGGCTCTATCAGTTTCTTGGTTTGTGGAAACATAACTCCAATTTTTTCATAACATTCTTCCTGTGTGTATCTCCAAATTTCCCGTTTTTATAAAGACACTAGTCATATTGGTTTAGTTTCACTTCATTCCAGTGTGACCTCATCTTAACTAATGACATCTACAATGACTCTATTTCCAAATAAGGCCTTATTCTGAGGTATTAGGAGTTAGAATTTTAACATATGAATCTCGGGGGCACACAATTCAACCCATAACAATACAATTTACAATCAGTCTTAATAGAGATACCTCCCATTGTTGCCTCATACCATACTTTTTTCTCTAAAATGCCATTGATTCAGAGAGAGCATACCTTTATGGGATTCTATCAAATTAATATTATTATTACATTTTATTGACTCTTATGGGGAATAAACCCATAAAAAACTATGCTAAGAACTTGACAGAAGGAAATAGTTAGTGCACCCGGCAGCCTGCAGCTTACAGAGTCTGGTAAAGTATCAGCATTGCAAGCAATATGATTTGTAAGACAAATTCACTCTAACACTTCTTTAATGTCCGTGTTTTCTAGTACTGCTGTTTTACCTAGATGATAGGAGTATTTTTCTGGTGCTCCCACAGCTAAGTTGTTTTTCTGTTAGAAGCAGTGTGAAACCAGGTTTAGAGTGGAGGCCTAGGAGCCAGAGACTCATGTTCAGCCTTATATCACTTGATCCTCTTGGGAATATCACAACCTTCTCAAGGTTTCGGCATCCTTTTTGTCAAATAGGATTTTGAACTAGGTTAGAGTTTGTACAGCTGTGGTATTTGGAGTGTTAGAACCTCCAGAGACCCACTGAAAGGAGCACAGAAATAGAAGAACCAAGACCCTTCATCTGGCAATTACCTTCCCTTCAACTCTCAGGCAATAGCTGTAGGGTAAATTGTTTAGGTAATGGGTATCTGAATACGGTTTTGATCTAATGCTAAGTGGTGGACTGAAAATTACTAGACTAGATTCTATGTTTCCTTCATGTTCTGAAATTCTGTGTCGCTATCATTTGAATAGATATTATTTTTTTAAGTTTTATTTTTAAATTATTTTAAAGATTTTATTTATGTGAGAGCAAAACAGAGAGAGCACAAGTTGTGAGGAGCAGAAGGGGTGGATGAGGGACAAGCAGAGTCCCCACTGAGTGGGGAGCTTGATGCCAGGCTCAATCCTAGGATACTAAGATCATGACTTGAGCCAAAGTCAGACACTTAACTCTCTGAGCCACCCAGGTGCCTCTTGAGTAGATATTGTTTTAAATCAAGGTTACATATCATGGCTTTAAGAAGAAAGGAAATCTATAATTTCATTATATAGGATACCTTTAGTTCTCAGAAATTTTCCATTGTGTTTATAAAAATCATAGGTACATTAGACCTTATATATTGCCTTTCTTCAGCACTGTCATCATCATCTTTCATTTAATCCTACTCAATAAATAAATATTCTATTATTAACAATGACAATCTATTGTATACATATTATGTTCCAGATCCAGTCACAAATATTGGAACTAAAAATGAATGCTCTACCTCAAAGAGCCTATAGCCTATACAACAAGGAAGACAAATAACCAGAACATTACAGTATCATGTCATTATGCGTTGGATATTATGGAGCTATAAGGAAAACCATCTAATTGAAACTGAGTAGGAGTTGGGAAATAATCAAAGAAGTTTGTTTAAGAGTTTAATTTCAACTGGGGAGACATTGGAGGCAATGGGGAAAGGACGTGGCAGCATTGTAAAAGAGAAGAGGCAGATAGTTACCCCATCATCTCTTACCCATGGAGATGACGCTTTGGAGATGAGAAATGGGCAGAATTGGAGGGATCTCAAAGCTCAATTTGATAATAACAATATATCCCTTGAGTGTTTGGGGTCTAGTGTTGTGCCAAGGAAGAGTTTATTCAAGGAATAATCAGAAGACGGGATGTTAGAACTGCACCCTGAGGATGTGACAATTAGTAGAGGTAGGGAGAGAGGAAGAAGTAGGGAAGTAGTCTGTGCCAAAGCATAAAGGCAAAAGACAAGCCAGCATAGTTTGGTAACTACAGAACGTTCAGTGGGGCTGGATGTAATCTGTGATGAGAAGAGTAGTGAGAGATTAGGATGGGTAGGTAAGCAAGGAATAATTAATAAAGATCCTTAAGAGTCCTGAGAAGGCTTTAGAATTTATCCTGAAGGCTCTAAGGATCTGCTTAAGGATTTTAAATTGGGACCATATAAGATGAGTCTTCTTGAAAACTCCTACTAATTGTGATATAATGACTGGGTTAGAGATAAGTTACACTGTAAGTACGAGTATCAGTTGAGAACTTTTAAAATAGTTCAGGAAAGACATTATGAGGGTCATAACTAAGATAGTGGAAGAATACCTGGAGAAAACCTAGGTTTGAAAGATAGTAAGTAGAAGATAGGAAAAGACATGGCGACATATTGGATATGAGAAAAGGGGAAAAGGTGTTAAGAATTGTTTCTGTGTTTTGGCTTTTGCAGGTGAATGGATGTTATGGTGCCATCTACAATAGTAAGGGATATCACAATAAGAGCACATTTTGGGAGATGGTCAGAAAGGTATGTATTTAGTTATAGATGAATATTGACTTAAAGTAGGGTGACCTTATAAACTATTGTCCAACTGGGACACTTTTGTAAATGAATATAATATTTAAGTCATATAACAACCATTAATATTTAAGCCATATAAAAATTACACAGGATGGATGTATGATCACTCTAGCTTAAGGTGGAACAGTTAAATGAACAGTAGGATATATGTCAAGAAGCACTGGTTGAAAGAAGAGCCCAAGATTTAGAGTCACCTAGAATTGCATTTGAGTCTCGTTTCTGTTCTTAGACTATGTGTTTTGAGGATATAGTTCAACTTCTGTGAGACTCAAATTCTACACTGTTAGTATGGAGTGTAAAAAATCAATCTCAAAGGGTTTCTGGAACATCAAATGAAGAAACTTTGGTGAACACATCCTTGACATCCAATAAATAGTAGTTATTATTATATTAGGTCACCAGACAGATGAGGACTGGAAACTCTTTTTTAAAGATTTTATTTATTTATTTGACAGAGATCACAAGTAGGCAGAGAGGCAGATAGAGAGCAAGCGAGGCAGACTCCCTGCTGAGCAGAGAGACTGGGAAGAGGAAGGGAAGCAGGCTCCCTGCTGAGCAGAGAGCCTGATTCAGGGCTCAATCCCAGGACCCTGAGATCATGACCTGAGCTAAAGGCAGAGGCTTAACCCACTGAGCCACCCAGGTGCCCCGAGGACTGGAAACTCTTGAATAGCTAGTGTCTTTAAATAGGTTTTTAAGAAATAGAGGAATATACCAGATACATCAAAGGAAATGGTGTAGGCAATCTTAGATATGTTTATCATGTTTGTGTTCTAAGCCCTGTACAATCCTTGAAAGCCAAGGATTGTTTTTTATTTTTGTTGAAACTATTATTGGGTATATAGGTATAACAATAAGGATTACTCAAAATATACTAGATTGCCATTCAACTTTGAAGCCAAAATGTTAATCATGGAAATGCTAGGAAATTCAAGAAATGATGCAAAAATATACTTCTTCATAAATAAATAAAGAATTGACTTTGGATGAGATTCTTTAGCTGTGGAATCTGCTCCCAAAAGTTAATTTCATATTTCCCTAAATTGTGTACAACAGAGACTCATTCTTTGAAGAAAACTTGGCATAGGAAGTGAAAACTTGGACCCTGTTTAACCACTTCATGGTGTATTTTTCTATCATTGCTGTGTCATCTTTTAATTTTACTGTCATATAAAATTAGACAATTTTAGTAATAATACTGCCTTTCAGTGAATAAGGCTTTCTTCTTTTTTATCCTATCATATAATTAAGAACCATTAACTACTGTTAGGGGATTTGGTTAAGTCATCTTTAAGTTCATGAAAACAAAATGAATCTCCTTTCATAATCTTAAAACAGAGTCATAGACTTTGGCAGGCATAGAGAAGCTACTGTCGACAATTCCCCTACTGTAGACAGTTCTCTTATTGCATTGTGGGATCTTAATCACAGATGTTTTGAAGACCTTATCAGTGTTTTTATGTAAACTTACTAAAAGGTTTTGGGTTTACAAAGCAACATTAGCTAGTTATAACAAGCTATTCATTGTTAAAAATCACTTTCTAGGGAGCTGTTGTATTTTTAGTAGTGACAATTTGTGTGTGTTTTAAGAATGAATGCACTGTTAGCTAAGCAGAAATTAAAATATAAATACAACTTTTAATGGCAGTATTTAGAACTCTGTCTAGTTTTGCTTGTTTTTTTTTTTTTAAAGAAAAGGAATACAGGAGGGCTTTGTTGTTTCTTGAGACATGATACACCTTTTTCCTGTAATTGCAAAAAAATTTTTTTCTAAAAATTTCTTCTACTTCTCTATCACCAATATCTCCTCAACTTTGTTAAAGGAGATCATTTCTTTCTCATTGTACCACAGTATTGTGATAATATGCTTAATTTTAGGTTGTTGAAGATAGTAATTATTGAGATAATGTATTTTGTTTTGTTTTAGCATGACTTAATGGGAAGAAGAATTGGTCAGATGTTGAAATGGGTCCAGAGAATGTCTGTGATGATGTCAGGCCACTGGGTAAAATCTTGAGGACATCCAATCATTGCTGTCTCCTCTACTAGTCTTTAAAAATACAAAACAGTTCAGGTTACTTCACAGATCATGGGCAAGTCTGATCTTGGTGGGAAGCAAAAGTATGAAGTTGACACATGCTGTCGGTAGAAGGAATCAGATGCCAAATCAAGGAGAAAGTGCAATTATTTGTCACTTAAAAGAATAGTCATAACCTGGCATGTGAACCCTACCTAGTTCAAGGAATTAGAGATTTGTGCAGTTTTCCTGAAGGAGCAAACAAATTCTATACATAGGCATTCAAACAGCTTTAAGGTGACATTTATAAGAAGGTATTTTATCTTGTAAGAAGTTTAGTTCCTTTCAAAGTATCTGTTAGGGGCAAAGAAATTTTTATTTTATTTTTTTAAAAAAAGATTTATTCATTTGATGAGAAAGCACTGGAGTCAGGGGAAGGGCAGAGGGAGAGAATCTTCAAGCGGGCTCCCTACTGAGTGGGGAGCTTGTTGTAAGGCCCCATCCTACAACCCATGAGATCATGACCTGAGCCAAAACCTAGAGTCAGACACTTAACTGACTGAGCCATCCAGGTGCCCTGGGAAAAGAAAATTTTAAACATAGATATTTTAGATACTGAAAATGCCAGCTTCTTTCCAATAGATGTTTGGATGTATAATAGGTCCCTCATGAATAAGAAATCCCAAACTGGATTCATTGTCTTCCCCCATTCTCCTAGATTTGTGTCTCTCCTAATCAGGCTTGACTTTTCCATCAAAACCCAAATCCAATAAATACCGAGCCCCATTAGTTCTACCTCTATGTATTGTTTTAGCCTCTCTACACTCACTACTTTTGCCCTTGTTGGGACCTTTTTAAAAAACCTCTTTCCCCTGGATTTTAAAACTATCTCTTGATATTTTTCCTCCACACCAATCTTCTCCAATACATCCTTCATATACTGGCTGGAATTCTTTTTCCAAAATGTGTATGTACTATGTGGCTTTTTTCATTAAGACCCTTCACTCATGCTCCATTGACCACAGGATAATCTAAAAACCTTAGCAAGGCACATGAAGCCCTCCATGAAGTTGTTACTGCCCATGCCCTTTGATGATCTCATCTACAGCCTGTTCCCTAGCAATATGTATCTATCTATAAAATATATTGGAGCTTCAATAATTTACTATGTAGTTTTGTGCCTCCGTGCTTTTGTCTATGATATTCCTTCTGCCTGGAATACTTTCCCTTCTTTCTCTGTTCTTGTTAGTCTCCATTACACATCTGGCAAAATCACATCCATTCTTTAAAATTCATTCTTTGAAATTTAAACTCCTTTCGGAAGTTTCCCATGAACTTCTCCTCTGCTTGTCATTGTATCATCAGCACTAAGCACACAGTAATGTTCAATAATTGTTGGGTAATAATGATGGTGATGTCATGGAATATACACTATTAGGTCACACATAATTCTTCACCTCAGTTTGCTTGGTTGATTTGTCTGTTCATTGAGAAGGATGTAGGAATTGTTTTATTCTTACTTGTTGCTCTTGTATCAAGATTAAAAGATTTCCTTTTGGGGACACCTGGGTGGCTGAGTGGGTTAAGCCTCTGCTTTTGGCTCAGGTCATGATCTTGGGGTCCTGGGACTGAGCCCTGCATTGGGCTCTCTGCTCAGCAGGGAGCCTGCTTCCCCCTCTCTCTCTGCCTGCCTCTCTGCCTACTTGTGATCTCTGTCTGTCAAATAAATAAATAAAATCTAAAAAGAAAAAAAAAATGTTCTTTTTGGTCATGCCCAAAGACAGAAGAGATCTATGTAACTCACATTTTTTTTTAAAGATTTTATTTATTTATTTGACAGACAGAGATTACAAGTAGGTGGAGAGGTAGGCAGAAAAAGAGGAAGGGAAGCAGGTTCCCTGCTGAGCAGAGATCTCAATGCCAGAGATTGCAACACCAGAGATCCCAATGCGGAGCTCGATCCCAGAACCCTGGGATCATGACCTGAGCTGAAGGCAGAGGCTTTAACCCACTGAGGCACACAGGCACCCCTGTAACTCACATTTTAACTCAACCTGGTGTTAAATCCTGAGGTAGTCCTAGAGTTTGGATATTGGGAAACTTTGGCCCTTCAAGGTCTTTTTATTGATTGATATGTTGAAGTTTACAGACAGATGCAGGAGGACTGGGAATATTATTTTAAAATATTGTCCAATTAAGTGACTAAAACATGCCCCATTACTTAGAAATAGTACATTTTTGTAGATTAACTGTATGTATATGGCTTTTTTTGTTTCAATTTTTTATTTAAATTCGAATTAGTTAACATGTAGTGTAATATTGATTGCTGAAGTAGAATTTAGTGACTCATCACTTACATATAACACACAGTGTTCCTCAGGACACCTGGGTGGCTCAGTTGGTTAAGCAGCTGCCTTCGGCTCAGGTCATGATCCCAGCGTCCTGGGATCGAGTCCCACATTGGGCTCCTTGCTCGGCAGGGAGTCTGCTTCTCCCTCTGCCTGCCTCTCTGTCTGCCTGTGTTCGTTCACTCTCTCTCCCTCTCTCTCTGACAAATAAATAAATTAAAAAATCTTAAAAAAAAAAAGTAAAAAAAACCACACAGTGTTCCTCAACACAAGTGCTCTCCTTAATTCATATCATCCTTTTAGCCCATCCCTTACCCACCTCCCCTCCAGTAAAGCTTTTATTCTCTATAATTATGTGTCTGTTTTCTGATTTGCCTCTCTCTCTGTCTATATATATATATATATATGTATATATATATATATATCACCTCTCTCTATATATATATATTTATATATATGTGTGTGTATATATCATCTCTTTGTTCATCAATCAATGGGCAATTTTGCTATTGTTGATAATGCTGCTAAACATTGGGATACATGGGTCCCTTCAAATCAGTATTTTTATATGCTTTGTATATTTTGTATACTAGTAGTGCAATTGCTGGGTCTCAGGTAGTTCTATTTTTAACTTTTTGAGGAACCTCTGTACTGTTTTCTAGAGTGGCTGCTCCAGTTTGCATCCCCACCAAAGTGTAAGAGGTTCCCCTTTCTCTACATCCTTGCCAACATCAGTTATTTCCTGTGCTGTTAATTTTAGCCCTTCTGATAAGTGTGAGATGATATCTCATCATGGTTTTGGCTTTTATTTCCCTGATGGTGAGTGATGTTGAACATCTTTTCATGTATCTCTTGGTCATCTGGATGTCTTCTTTGGAAAAATGTTTGTTCCTGTCTTCTGCCCATTTCTTAATTGGGTTATTTGTTCTTTGGGTGTTGAGTTTGATAAGTTCTTTATAGATTTTGGATACTAACCCTTTATTTGATATGCCATTTGCAAATATCTTCTCCCACCCATAGACTGGCTTTTAGTTTTGC
>RCUC01115980.1:0-107164 GCA_003697995.1 Taxidea taxus jeffersonii | reverse complement strand
CATGAGCCAGGAGCCCCCGGAGGCACCTGAGAGACCCATCTTCCCCTTGACCCTTCTTTCTGGAGAAGAGAGCATCCCGTTTCTAACGAGCCCCTGGTCTTGTAGCCAGTGTCAGTGGGTCGCATCCCACTTGCCCACAGTGACCACAGCATGACCCAGGGGCAGGAATGTCCCGCACAATAGGAGTGGCAGGGGGAGCACTCTGCCTCTGTCAGCGGCTGATTGGTTACAAGGTGCCCCACAAACACCCTGTCAGCAGAATCAGCTGTTTTTGGGGGCTGCCCCTCCCGCCTTTACAATCACACACCAGCATGCGGCCCAGGGTTGTCATGGCTTTGTCCCCCTTATGCATGCTTAATTGACAATTAAGTTGGGGCTTTGAACCAGCCTGGCTGCTGCTGATGGGCCTTCATCTTTCCAGGGAGAGTCACAGGGGCACCCTTTGTTTGCTCTTCTTGGGGGCCTGAAGTTACTGTAGTGGGCTGCCGGCAGCCATTTATCTTCAGCCTGGAAGGCCTTTATCTGCAATCCACCCCCCATTCCAGCTCTCGCCAGCAGGAGCTGTCCCTGGTTAGAGGCCCCATGACAGCCCATTCTGAGGCCATTGAGGAGGCCCGGAGTGATGGCCCCTATCTCCATTCTGGAGCGGAGTCAAGAGAAAGGCCCCCAAAAGGTCAGAGAGCAGGGCTGTGGCGAGGAAAGGGACTGGTTGGAGACAGGTGCTTGTATTGATTGGCTCAAGGAGGAGGAGGAGGAAGTTGGCCTGGAAGGGAAGCCGAGGCTTGGGCCAAGACTAGGGATCCAGCTGCATGAGCTGTGGGGCTCTATGTAGCCTCCGCTCCAGTCTGCGGCAGACTCACCTGGCCAGCTTGCTAGGGAGGGGCAGAAGGGCCTCATCAGCCTTCATTCACCCCACATGTCGTGTCCTCACTCTTACACCATCTTTTGGGGAGATTGAGGTTCATCCTCCTAGAAAGAAAGTGAGGCACAGAGGTGAGAGGGAGCCCTTCCAGAATAATCTTTGGATACTCTGACTGACAGGCTCTTTACGTGGGGAACTTCATTTCTGTGACCGCTTTCTCTTGCCTCCCTTCGAACTCTGTTGCCCCCTCTCCAAGCCCAAGGTGGACTTGATTGGCCCAGTAGTCAGATCAGAGCTTGAAACCCATTGAATCCTGCTACCCACTTCCCCCCCTTGGCCCCTTTCACACGTCCTCCCCAAGTCACCCACCAGAATCTAAGCCTGGGTCTTAGACAAATCGAACCCTGGGCCAGTATATCTGTGTGGTTGCTGCTGTTTTTCCCTGATGCAGAAATTGGTAGGACCGGAGGAAATCTCCAAAGTGCCCAATGGAAAGGTTATGGCTGCATGTGAATAATCATAACATCTAGTGTTGATTAAATATGTCCTGGGTCCCAGGCCCTGGGCTGAGCGCCTGTTTGCATCATCTCAGTTAAGCCTCACAGCAACCTTGTAAGGGTAGAAACCTTCTGTCCCCATACCCCCATTCTACAGTCAAGGAGGGGGAGAGGTTTAGAAGGTAGATAATTTGCCCAAGTTCATATAGTTAGTAAGTGGCAGACAGGTTTAGAACTGTCACACGCTTCCCATCTCTCTGCATTATGCAGATGCTAAGAACTTTGCAGGCATGGAAACACACACACACACACACACTACCCCCATAGTCCCTTCTTCTCCCACATTCTTACTGCTCCCCTCTGAATGACAAAAGGGCTTTAGGAGAGCTGGGCTAAGGATGGAGGGGTTGCCCAGTCTGGCTAGTTTACTGCTTCCCGGCCGCCCCCCACCCCCACCCCCAGCTGTTGCCCCTGACCAAGGAAGACTCTGCACCCTGCCCCTGCAAGAAATTCAAGCCCCCTCTTTCACGAACCCATCCCCATCTGGGTAGGCATTTGAACTGCCCTTGTAGTCAGCCCTGTCTGGGGCACTAAATGCCTTAACAGCTTAATGGGGCCCTGAGACAGCCCGGGCACCTCAGCTCCCCTCTGGAGCTCCGCCCCCTCCCGGGGCCCGCAGACAAGGGGCGGGGTTTATGAGGGCGGCTGTAAAAATATTCATCTCCACAGCAAAGGTCCCCCTGGCAAATAAGCCCCATTGTCTCTAAGCAACAGATCATTTCAGTTCAGAAAAGAAACACATCCTGCCTTGAAACATCTGATACTTCAGGTACCGGACTGGGAGCTGAGCGCTTCTGCTCCGTCAGGACTTTATCTATAGACGGCCGTTTTATCTGCTAAATTTGAAGGTCGTTTATCTTGCGGCACCACCCCATGGGCTGCCACTAGATTGACGAAGACAATCAGGATATTAATGAGATTAAGAGGCCCGCCTTCAGAGGCTTCTGCTGGCAACCTCCTTCTGATAGTTGTGGCCGGACCCTGGTCTGCATACAAAGACACCTGGCTGTGGGCTGGCGGGGGCTCAGAGGCACTGCACAGAGGGGCGGGGAGATACGGGAGCTCTATCGCAATAGGCAGCCGGGTGGGCCATGCCTAATCCCCCTGGAGGACCCTTAGATGATTCAAGGACTCCTTGTTGTCTCCAATCAGCTTGCAGGAGGAAGGAAGCTGCCTGCAAGGGCAGAGCCCTGGCCAGCAGGTTCCTGGAGAAGTGCCCTTGGAATTTGTTGAAGTTTTTTTTTTTCTCTTAAAGATTTTATTTGAGAGAGAGCACACCCGCACAGGGGCAGGAGCAGCAGGGAGGGGCAGGGAGAGAGGAAGAGACGGACTGCCCTGGAGCTCCATGCCAGGACCCTGAGATCAGGACCTGAGCCCAAAGCAGACGCTTAACAGACAGAGCCACCCCGGAGCCCCTGGTTGTTGAAGGTTGAAGCGAACTTCTTGATATGAAGGCCCAAGATCTGGCATTTTGCCTCTACCCACTTTTCAAGGAGAAGTACAAGCACAAATGGGGAAGATATGTAGATGTAGATATGAATGAAACGTAACCCCAAAGTAAGGTCAAATCAAGCATTCAGTTGTGGTTATCCTAGCGGTCATGGGAGCTCTGGTATAGGGGTTGGCAAACTTACCCTGGAAAGAGCTAGACAGTAAATATTTTAGGCTTTTCAGGTCCTATAGTCTCTTTTCACAACTACTGGACTCTGCAGAATAAAAGCAGCTCTGGACCATATGTAGATGAGCGAATGTGGCTGTCTTCCAGCAACACCTGATTTATGGGACTGAAGTTTGAATTTTCAAACTTCACAAAATACTCTCCTTTTAACTTTTTTCCCAACCATTTAAAAATGTAAAAGCCATACTGAGCTGATGGGTCCTGCAGAAACAGGTTGCTTTGGAGTGTGGGCCACGGTTGGCGGACTCCCACTCTAGGATAATGGTTCCCAAACTTTGCCATACCTTAGAATCAACTAAGGAGCTTCTAAAACTCCCAGTGCCCAGCCTGTGCCATAGACGCCTGACCATCAGTAATCCAGATGCATAATACACACTGAAGATGATCTGTGGACTTGCTTTCATGATCCAGTGAGCATAGCAACAGAATCACAGGCTGTGGGGGAAGACCTGAATTCCACCTTCAACTTGGCCACACATGAGCTGTGTGACCCTGGGCAAATCTCTGCGATCACTAAGCCCTAGTTTCTCAATTTGTCCAATGGGGACACCAAGTCATGCAGATGCCACAGGGATTAAAGGAGATAATGTATGGAAACACCCTGGAGATTGCAGGTGCTTGTAAATGGTAGCTAATGCCATTTCTTGCAGAGCCTTGTTTTGGGGTTTCCCCCCTCCTTTCCCTCCATTCCTCTTAGAAGTCTTCCAATCCTCTTAGAGAATTTTTTAAGATTTTATTTGACAAAGAGAGAGAGAAAGAACGAGAGAGAGTGCCTGCACACACAAGCAGGGGAGTGGCAGGGAGAGGGAGAAGCAGGCTCCCCACTAAGCAAGGATCCCAGTGTGGGGCTTGATCCCAGGACCTCAGGGATCATGACCTGAGCCAAAGGCAGATGCTTAACTGACTGAGCCACTCAGGCACCCCCTGGCTTTTAGAGAATTTGTGTCCAGCTAGATCCCCGTCTTGGTGTTTGCAGCCGGCTAAGTCTGGCCTCTCAGCATACTGTTTTTCATTCTTCCAAGGACGACTGCTCTGTGACATCCATAGCATACTTCCAGGGCCATGTCCAGTATGATAGGCATGTAGTACAAATGCACTAAACAGGGAGAGAAAAGTGGGGAAGCACCAAGGATTGTGGGGAGTGGTGGAGGCTCATGACCATATAGCAGGAGGTCAGGTTCATAAGATGACCCTGAATTTCCTGGAGGGCATTTTTCTCCTTTAATTCAGGGAGGCGTGAGCACCCTGCTTGTGAGTAATTAGCCCTGGGAACCTGCCAATTAGAGGGGGTGTGGTCCTTTCTTGGTGGTAGCCAGGTCTGAGAAACTTAATGGTCTTTGTTCTTAGGAGAGAAGCCCCCCAAACTTCAGCCAAAAAGAGCAGCAGGAAGGGGAGGGGGAGCACAGCCCCTGCAGTGAATGCGGATAACCTCAGTAGCTCCAGAGGGCTGATTTTTCTGGAAGCCCCTTCCCTCCACCTGTGAGCTCGCTTCTGCTCTAGACCCCTGCCCATTGCCCTCCGCTCTCGCTGCAGCCACCAGACAAGGTCTTCAATGAAGCTCAGTCTCTAATGCTTTCAGGAAGCCAAGAACCAACTTCTTAGGGCCCATACTCACGTCCTTCCCAGGTTGAAGGAATATGGAGCAGATCTCTTTGGTGTTTAATGACTCTCCGGAGGGAAGTCTACACCCCCTGAGGCAAGCTGGCTACAAGCAGTCCCTTCCTGGACCACACTCAGAAGGGTGTATGTGGCTGGCCAGGGGTAGCACCCCAGAGAGGCTCAGGCTTGATCTGTGGTTCTTTCACTGTCTGGTGGTTACTTGGTCTCTCTGAACCTCAGTTTCTTTGTCTATGAACTGGGGATCATGGTACCTACCTCCTGAGGGCTATTGAGCGTCTTAAGGATGATCCACCACCAGGTTTTTTTTGGCTCTGGAGCCCTCCAGGCCTTGAGTGGGAGGAAAAGCTTTGGGTTTCCCTGGATTCTTGACAGGGTGTGGCTTGGCAGTTTTACCCTGGAAGTTTCCCTCATGCAGGAGCCCTGCTTCTCATTTGAGACATCAGAAACCATGAAATCACAGTACTGGCAAGACCTGGGCTTCTCACATCTCCTTCCCAGGCCATATAAAAGGCATCTGGGGAGCTCTTTTAAAACACCCATGCCTCCCTTTTAAAATCAAAACCTGGCATGGGGAGCGTCAGGCACGGGAAGTTTCAACAAACTGCTGAAGAGATGTAGAGGTCTGTAGGCAGGGCTGGATATCACGAGGCTAGATGGAACAGGAGGGTCTTGAAGGGGTTTGATGGTTGTCCCGATGGCCTTTTGCTGAGCTAGGAGAGGTGAGGCCGCAGAGGGAGGGGCCAGAGACTCCAGAGCCAGGATTGAGCAGGAGTGACCTTGGGCCAATCACTTCACTGCCTAGGGATTCTGGCAAATGAGGGTGTTGGACCTCTTGGCTCTGACAGATTATTATTTGGAGATTGGGAGTCCTATGGAGTCTTGGGACCCAGCAGCAGAGGGAGGTTGGCCACTGTGATATCTTATTGTTAAGCTCATCTTCTGTCCCTCTCCCTTGCTCCTTCCCCATTTCAGGAACTGTGTGCTATTACAATCCTTCCACCTTTATTACGGACCATTACAGCTTTACAGCACCAGCAGATTGGGTGGGGCCAGTCACAATAAACAGATTTATAATGGGTGGAAACGAGACACCTATCACTGTTGGAGGTTAACACTTTCAGGGCCTTTGAGTGGCAGCCTGCCTGCCCAGGCCTTCTGGCCCTGCTGGCCGCAGGGAGCCTCCTTCTGGCCAGCACCTGTTGGACCTCCCTGGCGATAAAGCCCGCTCGGTGAGGGTGGGAAACCTCTAACATCTCTCATCTGTGTAACATCGATTTTCACGGTGGGCACAAAATAGCTGCTTAGTTTATCTCAAGATGTTTCACGAGTGGAAACATTCAAGTTTACAAATGGAAACAGATGGATCTGGTCCTCCCGGAAAATCCTCCTGGTAGGTGAAGTAGAGGGTTTGCATTCCTACGTGTCCAGGAGAAAGAAACAAACCAAGTAAGGTTGTTCTCTCTGCAAATAAAGTCACTCCAGAAGGCTCTAGAACTGTGTATGTATTCTGAATGGTAGAATTCTGGGCTGTACCAGCGTTTGGGCCCGAGTGGGCTTTCTTCACCACCAGTCCACAGCTGGTGCCTGGCATAGGGCAGAGGTTCTGTGTATCTTGCACTGCTGAGATCTATCAGGGAGGGCTTCTCGTCCAAAAAGATGAATGCATAAATCCTGTTTTATTATCTGTTTCTCAGGTTTTGTGTGTGTGTGTGTGTGTTTTTTAAGATTTTATTATTTATTTATTTATTTGACAGGCAGAGATCACAGATAGGCAGAGAGGCAGGCAGAGAGAGAGGGGGAAGCAGGCTCCCCGCTGAGCAGAGAGCCCAATGCAGGACTCGATCCCAGGACCCTGAGATCATGACCTGAGCCGAAGGCAGAAGCTTAACCCACTGAGCCACCCAGGCGCCCCATGTTTCTCAGTTTTAAACTGAGCATGTGGTATTTGTTTCATTTTGTATAACATAAGTATGTTAGTATTTAAAGCATGTGTTCCCTTTTCTAGAAACAGTATCATCCAGTATCATCCAGCACTGTCTGCATTGATGCTGCTTAACCAACGTATACAGCCTAACACACACACACACACATGCGCGCACACACACACACACACACGCACGCACACCGTCCAGCGTTAAATGCTACCAGGAAGTTTTCAAAGAGCATGAGTATTCATTCTCCCTTAATATTCTCGTTTAGTTTCTACTAATTTAGTTTACAAGCTTAGTTAAGTCAGCTTATTTGATTTAGTTCTACTAGCTTAATGTTCTGCTAGATTAGTTCTCCTTATGATCTCTTACCAGCATCCCCTGGGCAAGAAAAGAGCTAGTATGGCTCTTCCTGAGTTTTTGTTGAGCGAGCTGAGGTCTAGGAAAGGGACTGGATGTTGTGCAGATCAGAGTCATTTGGTGAGATGGCTCTAAGCTGCTACTATCCTCAGGGAGTGTTCCCTGAGGGCTTTGCCAGTGCAAAGTGGCGAAGTGGAAGCCAGTAACCATCCAACCTCTGAAGCCTCAGTGCAGGACACCTGGTGCTGTCTGGGACCAGGGTCTGTGAGATGGTGACCAATGGCTATCTGTCATGATGATGGTGATGGTGATGATGCCTGGTGGCGGTGATGAAGAGGCTGGGGTCTGGCCAGGCAAGCGCCCATAATGAGGCAGCTCTGACACTTGCCAGGCCTCAAAGGATCTTCTCCCTGGGTGTCACTTCCCAGCAGGGCTCTGCTTATGAATAGGTCGCAGTGGAAAACCTCTCCTTTCTGAGGCAATTTTATGAGCCCTTCAGTCACAATACAGATGTCTGTTTTTAGGACCTTACTTTTGTGTGGACACCTAGTGGCTCAGTCTGCTGATGGCTTTATAGCCTTCCCCCGTTGCCCAGACCCACTAGAAGCATCATCATTCTCCTCAGCAGCCAAGCCCAGGGGCCTTTTGTTGCAGCCACATTACACATTACCTCCCCGAAAAGGCTGCCTCTGAGAAAAGAGACCCCAGGAGCCAGACTGCAGCCGGGTTCTGTCTGTCCTCCCTGCCTTTACCCTAACGATGTCCACCATTAATCCTTCTCAGTTTTACTCCAACTTCCTTTAGAGAAAAAGGCATTTAAGTGACTCATGTTGCCACAGTAAATTCCCATTAATTAATCCTTCCTCAAAGTCACCTGATGAGGCCCCAAACTGGGTTCTAACAGGGTGAGTCTAAATTTGGGTTCCCACCCACAGCCCCAAACATTTAGAAATGGTCATTCTGTGCTTATGGAAGCTCCCATTCCCATCCCTCTTAAAGCAGTTAATGGGGGTTATGCTTAGGTCTCAAGAAATCAGGAATGGGTAGGCTCCCCACAGGTACCCCATTGGCCCTTTTTTACACTAGGCAGAGCTCTGCCTGAGATCTCTGCTGCTTCATACGTGATATTTACGCCCCTGTGCACCAACCTCCGGCCTTCTAACACCAAGTCACCCAAACGTGTCCGTGCTATATCTACCTCGATGATCTTTTACTCTCTTTCTCCTCCTCTCTTGCTCCCCCTTCTCCCTTCTTTAAGAGGCATGCCTCCCACTAACCTCAGCAAAACCAGGAGATCTAGAGGAGAGATGTATCCCACTCTCACTTTTCCATCGTTCTGTTCGGCAGACCGACAGTGTGGGTCCTGCACAGGGCTGGAGTGTAGGTCATTCATTCATCAGCTGCTTGTTCCAACAGTATTTACTGAGTGCCTACATGGCTAGGCTCCCAGTGCCTGGGTGGCTCAGTGAGTTAAGCGTCTGCCTTTGGCTCAGGTCATGATCCCGGAGTCCTGCAGGATGGAGTCCCACATTGGGCTCCCTGCTCTACGGGAAGTCTGCTCCCTCTCCCCCTGCCATTCCCGCCGTTGCTTGTGCACACACGCACGCTCTCTCAAATAAATAAAAATGGAATCTTTAAATAAATAAATGAAAATAAAAATAAATGGGTTAGGCCCTGTGTGAGGCGCTGAGGACACAGTGGAGAAGGCAGGCAAGACCTCATTGAGTGTACATTCCAGCAAGAGATACAGCCAAGCAACAAGTAAACAAAATCATTTCAAACCATTGGTGGCTCATGATGGAGCCCAACATACCTGGAATTGATTCGGGGTCTACGGGGAAGAGGAAGAAGGGTCAGCTTTGGAGGGGAGACCCTTAGCAAGAGGTAGTGAAAACAACCTCTTCCTCATCGAACCTCAGTTTTCCATTCTGTCACATGGGCATCTGTGACACACGGAGAGTAGCGTGTGTAGGACACTCACAGAGGTGAGGCCTTCTTGAGGTCTCAAGGGCCAGCCTGGCCTCTCTCACTTGTAGCCACGGACTCCAGGCTGAAGTGCTCATTGCCAGTTGACTGATGTTTGCCTGTAGAGACTGGCTCTGGGGTAAGGACCCGGCGGGGTGGCCAGGGCGGGCCTTGTGGGGAGGACAGGCAGAGTTTCTGTTGCCCTTCTGCCTCCCCGACATGTGTGACTTTCTCAGGCGCTCTGTACACGTTAGGGTCTGCTCTCAGCCAAGATGCTTTTGATGGAAGATGACTTTTTTTTTCCTTTCCTTTTCTTGGCTCCCTCTGCTTTGATTTTTATAAGAAAACCAGTTTGTGGGCTTCCCTTAAGTATCACTCCACTTTTACTCCTTGAGTTCAAGAGTGTTTACCGTCCCCGCGGGCCTGTCTGTGTTTCTGCCCTTACAAACCGGCCTCCTCACTGAGCCACCTCAGGCAGAAGGCGATGTGGAATTGAAACCAGCCTAGTGTTTGAACTGCTTTCATCTTACATCAGCTTTTTCCTCTGAGGCTTTCAGATTTTTAATCTCCTAAACTCTCTGCAAACATTAATCTTGATGCCCAGAGTGGAGGAAATAGGACTAGGAACTGGCAGGAGTCCCTTGTTGCCGATGAGGACACTGAGGCAGCAAGGCTGTTATGGAAAGCTGTCGTTGCTGGAGTTCCCAGTCACGCCAGGGAACGATGCACCTTCTTTTATCCCAGATGAGTGTCTCAGAAGTTCCTGAGACGGAATCATGTGTGTCTCTGCCTCTTTCCTCAAGAAAATGACTCCTCTGTGGGGAGAGGGGGAGTGGATTGCTGCGGACGCGTGGTACCGGGCCCCCATCAGGACTGGCCTCATTCCTCCTGGCCCCCTCCCCGGCCCTGAGTTCTGGCGTCATAGCAAAGACAGCCCTGTCTGCCCATAATTGATGGACAGGGTTGTTTCCTTTTCTCCTTCACACGCTCCCTCTTGCCTGGGCTTAAGTTCCCAGTTTCTCGACCCAACAGGGTTGGGCTGTGCTCTGCATGAGGTTAGAAACACACGGGAAGAATGTGTGTGACAGAGCCCTGGCCCGTTGAGTAATGTTTACTCTGTTGGTGGCTGGGACGCTAGTTCGCGCTGGCAAAGTTCCATCGGTCAGAGGAACATTCCTGCATTATCAGGGATGGGAGATTGGCTTGGAAATGTCAAGGGTGAAAGGCATCCCACCAGATTCTGGGTACAACTCACAGACCCCAGGAAAATGGGCCCCCTGGCTTCAGTGCCAGAGGCCACGTGGGGGCAAGCTGAGCCTCACAATTGCCCAGGAGGCCCCACCTCCCTCTTCCCCCCCGACTTCCTATAAAAGAGCGATTCTGGTCATGTTTCCCTGGCTGATGTGGCTCTTCTGTTTGCCCAGCTTTTTCTCTCCCCGGAAAACCCGGTGCTTCTCTCACCTTATTTTATTCACTCATTATTCTGGCTTCTGAGGAAGGAAGATCCATATGGCCATCTTGTAGATAAGAATGCCAAGACGCCCAAGTTGACCAGCCCAGAATCATCAAGGCAGATAGAAAGAATTCGTTTCAAGTGTCTCGATGCTGATGGCCTGTTGATTTCTGGAATTGTGGCATTCTGGCTGTTTTTAGAAGCTCTTAGAGAGCTGTAGTTCTTGCCCCCTGAAGCACAGGTTTCTGAAAAGTCCTTGTGGTTTATTACACTCTGAGCGGGTCCTCTCCCGGGTCCTCCTGCAGGGCAGTTGTGTCTGGCCTTGAACACAGGTGCGTGGCCAGTTCTGTAGAAGCTGACATTGACATCAGAAAAACCACAGTGCTCTGTAAAGTCACGCATAAACCATGGGGTTTATGGGTTGGGTGGGGGGGAATGGGTTAAGGGCACACTACGCAAAACTTCTCCAGTGACACCCTTTGAAAAGATAATAATCTAATAAGATGAGCAGAGTTTTACCCCTGTTAACTGGTTAGGAAGTGTATCAGTGCAACAGTATATGGCATTTTACATCGAAAGAGTCCCAAAGTTTGCATTAGGGAAGCAGGTGTCGGAAGGACCTCAGCCTGTGAGCTCCTGTGAGGTGGTGGGCGGAGGATTGTTGGAAATTGGAGGGAAAGTTCTAACTCCAGATGTGGATGGAGGTAGCCGATAGCTCTGCTGGTAGCTGGTAGAGGCTTGAAGGGGGAGTGCGCGTCTGCGTGTGTGCACGCACACTAATGTGTTCAGTGTTTTCTGTTTTTTCTGGATTTCTCCAATGGGAAATTCACGTTGCATTCAGATTATTCCATAATGTATCAGTAGAATTGGAACAGATGCACACTTTTAATACCAGCATTTCTGTGGGACTGACTGCATTTTCTCCTTCTGCCAGAAAGGATGCTCCCTTATTCTGGGGCATGCCTGCTCAGAGCAGCTGAGGGCTCATTCCTTCTTTCAGTAAATAGTCACAGTCCCAGGCTCTCTGTGAGGCTCTGAGGATGCCACAATGAGTAAATAGCCATCCCTTCCTTTAAGAGGGAACGAGAAGTACCCTGTCAAAGGAATGTTATGGTGCCAGGGGACGGACTCCCGCTGTAAGGGTCTCAACTGCGTGTAAAATGCAAAGGGCAAAGTACATAACTACCAGGATGAATCAAGGAGAGCTTGACAAAGGAGGTGACATTTAGCCCTCTTTTTAAAAAGATGCGACATGGAGAAGAAGGGAAGAGTTTCCCGGCAGAGGGAACAGCAGAAGCAAAGGCACAGAGGCAGGAGGTGACCAGGCCAACATGATGGACAACAGGTGCTCTGACATGGCTGTATGGGGCGTTGTGCGAGAGGCTGTAGCCAAGGGGCTGGAGTCCTAAAGGCCCAATTCTGCCAGTCCTTGCTGTTGCGGCTTTTCCAGAAGGCAGTGAGGGGCCATGCTGGATTTCCAAACAGGGCAGTGACATGGTACAGGTTTGTTTTGGAAAGAAATCCTAGGATGCAGCAAAGTGAAGAGTGCTGGAGGAGGGTGCTGGCACAGGAAGCTGAGCGTGAAGATGCCGGCTTCTGGAACCATGGGTTCTGTTCAGGTCTTGATACTTCTGACCAGTCGTATTGCATAGAAACCAGATGCATTGTCTCTGTCCCACATGCCATCAAGAATTTAGAAAGAGCCCCACAACCATGATCCTGAGGCCTAGGTGAAGTAGGTCAGCTCCTCCCCAGGATCCCCAGGTGAAGTAGGTCAGCTCCTCCCCAGGATCTCGGGGATGGCTCTGGATTCTAGCTGGGAGGATTTTGGCTGCTGGACACACGTGCTGTGTTTCCTAGGACCAGCAAATGGGGATGTGGCCAGTGAGTGCCCTGAGCCAGGAAGTGATTGCAAGGTAGAGGGCCATCTTCTGGCATTGTCTGTCTCCTCTGGGGACCTCTGAGGACCTCTGGGGCTATTGACACAGCATCTTTGGCCAGTCAGTATTAAACCAGAGTCCTGGTGGTATATTTCTGTTGAGCTCGTGGGAGTAAAGGAAGAAGGGGAGAGGCCATTCCACTGCCCTAGTGCAGTACCTGACATGCGACAGGGGCTCAGTCAAGTTTTGTGATCTCAGCCTTCCTGAAAACATCTTTTAGACAAAGACAGTCCCAAGGTAGAAGGAGTTGTGGTATCTCTTCTGTGCCAGGCAGGTTCTGGGGACTTTCATATCCCTTAAAGACATTCTTCTTCTTCCCAATGATCTAAGGGGCAGAGACTGTTAAACAGCAAAGAAACTGAAGCTCAGGGAGGTTCAGTCACTTCCCCAAGGTCACACATGCATAGAGCCAGGATTTCAACCCTGGTTGCCGGGTTCCAGACCCTCCCCTGCGCTCCTCCTCCTTTGAAGCGCTCTTCTGCATTTGTGAAATACCCAAGGACCTGGCCTCTCCTTCCTCCAACAAGAACACTATTCCTGGTGGATCGCCAGCAGATACCTTGTGATACACCTTCCCCTTCCGCACCCCCTTTCAGGTGGCTGCCTGATCCCAGAGCCACCTTCTCTGGGCCCAGACTCCTGGGGAGAGGAGCACCGACTGGAAAGGTCACAGGTGAATCTGGAACTGGCGAGCAGCCCCCTGCCTTGCTCCCACCACACTCCGGGGGCAGCAGCAGCCCCCTCCCCCAGCAGGCTCAGAGATGAGGAAGCTGGGGTTCACCCAATACACCGAAGGCAGAGCTGGGATCAAACAGGGATCCCCAACCCCTCCCGATGCTCCCCCTTCGCCAGAGGTCTAGGCCCGCCGGTCTTTTAACATAACAGCCCCACCTTGACATTTCTCCTAGAATGAAGTTCTTCTGGGGGAGAAAACGAGCTTTAAAAACCATGGCAGCCTTGGGCTACATTGCCGGGGTTCTAACAAATGGCTCTCGAAGCTCTTTTTGCCAGGCTCCCTCCTAAAAGGAGGCTTTTGTTTCCTGCGGATATCCTTGGTTAATTATTTTTAAATAAATAATTATGTAGCCTGCGGTAGGGGAGAAGCCTCTCCGTGACCCATATTTGATCATCAGAGGACTGGCCCTCTTCCTTCGGCCAAATTAAATAGGCTAAAACCGGAGTCTGTTTGACTTGAGGCTGAATCGATGATGGGGACAGGCTGGGAGGTGAACGCACACCTGACTCCCAGCGTTATCACCACTCTCTCCAGAGCAGAGCATCTTGGGGAGGTAAATAGCTGGCCCGGGAGTCAGAGAAAGCAGGAGAAAACAGGATGAAGTCCAGTCCCTCCAGAAGGAAAGAATCAGAGTGGCAGGGGCCAGGCCTGCCACCCAAGTTGCTTCCAGAGCAAAACCTCAGGGCTTCTGCAGGGAAGGATCCTTTGGGAGCCCTTCTCCAGAGACAGGTCATTCCACTGGGTGCTTAGAATCTTCCCCAGGTTGTCTAGAATTCCAGAGTCTTAGGGCAAGTACCTTGGGGTCCCTCTCCATAGCAGCCCCCTCCCCACCTATAGTTACCCCTTTTTAGCATTAGGCTAGGAGACTTAAAGATATTTTCTCCTATCACGAGATCACCGTGTTAAGGATGTGTCTCCTCCGTCGTATAAGACGAGGCTACGGCACAGACAGAGAAGTCATTTTCCCAAGATAGTCTCCGAAGAGCAAACCCGGGAGTCGAACCCAAGTTTCTCTAGCTCCTGAGCCTACTGTCTCTCCTTGTCAGAAATCTCTTTCTCTTGCTGATGTGAAACCTGCCTCCCTCTTTTCCATTGGATCTGCTCTGGCTCCTGAGCTCACAAGGCACACAACCTTCTTCTGTGTAACAACACTGAGCTGTTGGGACATATCCTGCCAGGAGCCCAGTGGCAAATGTGAGTGGAGAAAAAGAACCTAATGTGACCCAGTGGGGCAGAGTAGAGAGTAGTAAATAGGAGACTTCGGGGCTACAGGTGGCTGTGGAGGAACATGGGCAGGACCAGGCAAGGGGTGCTGGTTTGGAGGCAGGGAAGCCTTTCCTCCTTTTAACTTCATGGCTCATGTTCCCCAAAAGTGGAGTGCCCTAGACAAATAACCACCATATTCCAATGCTGTCCCACTGCCACCCCCACCACAACCCCTTGCATCAAAGGATGGGGACAACCACCAATAGAAGAAGCCTGTAGAGCACACAGTAAGCTGCTCAGAGTCAGGCAGATTGCTTTTGAAGGTTGGAAGTCTGCCTTAGCATTTGTTTGTTTTCTTCCCAGTCCCCTATGGCTCTAGGTTATATCAGCCTTGGGTAACATCCTTTGGATGGTGCCAGGAAAACTGCCTTGGGTCTCCTCTTGGCAAGCGTTGTGTTAGTTATTTGGAGGCTCCTGGGGAGGGGGGGCTTTGTAGCCTCCTTGGGAGGGTGGGGCCCTGGGGGAGCAGGAAGGAGGGCAGCGGGAGACAGACCAACAGAACCAGTGTCCTTGATACAGTCAGAGTTAATATGGGGAAAGCTGGCACACGAATTGCAGCCAGACAGTTGGCCCACCTCTCTAAGCAATGGCATGCTGAGAGCATCCCATCTCCCTTCCTTGCAGGTAGACCCAGGGTCCCTCAAACCCTTTTGTTGAATCCAAAGTGAAAAACAAGAACATGGTCTTCGTCAGCTTTGAGCTTAGGTGAGATGTCCCAGAGACCCCCAGCTTTGTCTTTGGCTGTCTCGTGGGCACATCCAGCAAGACTCTGACCCTGCAAACTGGGCCCAGGTTCTTTGCCCCCCACCTCCCTTCTACTTCCTTCTGTAGGCCACCTCTGTGCAGCACTTTTGCCTTCCTGAGCGCAGACTTCTGTTTTGGTTCCTGAGCAAGAGGGAGGGTCAGAGCAGTGAGGCTATAAGCGTGCTTGGTTCTCCCCTCCCTTGCAGACTAATCTTCCACGTCCCCGCCAGGATGTGATCCTTGCCCCACCTCCTGGCGGCTGCACCTTCCTCTGAGCCCTGGAAGTCAGCCAGATGGGACCCCGTCAGAGGAATGTGAGTTACAGAGCCCAAGACTCCCAGCTGCAGCCCCACATCCCTATCCTGCTCTGCCCATGTCCCCCTGGGAGCCTCTCAGGCTCAGCCAAAATCATGGTGTGCAGAGATGGATGCCTTCCGCTATGGCTCGTGCAGGGGTCCCTGGGCAAGTGCCTCTCTGTAGAATGGGTCTGCTCATACTTTGCGGGCCCCACATTGCCATGAGTGCTGGGGAAACATTTCTAGAAGGCATTTCGAAGAGTAAAAGAAATACTCTTACCAGGAAGAGAAGGCCAGTCTCAGCACCTAAATCCTGAAACAACTGTGCTAAAGCAACAACGAGGGGAATCCTCTCATTCATTGAGTTCCTTCCTTCCTCCCTTCCTTTCTCTCTTCCTCCCTCCCTCCCTCCCGCCTTCCTTCCTTCCTTCTTTCCTCTGACAGGTATGTATTGAGTGGTTACCAAGTGACAAGACACTAGGGATACCCCCATGAACAAAACAAAACAGACAAAAATGCCCTGCCCTCGTGGAGCTTACATTCTGGAATCTGAGGTCGAGCCCACGCCACCTCTACCCTAGAGAAAGATGGCCAGTGTTTCTTATGGGCAGACGGGGGAGGAAAAGGCTACTTGGCCTTCTTGGTGTCTACCGTTGCCAACAAGGGGAGCCAAGTCTGTGTTCCAAGGCCCTGGGGGCACTCACAGCTGCTGTGGGTTCCGTCTTGTTTTGCAGGCGTCCGCTACAGCCAGCCGGGGAACAGTGAGGTCACTTCCGCCTCAACAATCAGCCACCATGGCAACAGCGCCATGGTGACCAGCCAGTCCGTTTTACAGCAAGTCTCTCCCGCCAGTCTGGACCCTGGCCACAATCTCCTCTCACCTGATGGTAAAATGGTGAGTACACCTGGGCCATTGTAGCTCTGGAGCTGATAAGATAAGAGGCAAAACAAACACAACTTCTCACAAGGCCTGCCTCAAACAATGAGCCATTGTAGCCCCTTCGGGGAAAATGGGGGCTGTCCAGAGTTGGAACGGAAAGGTAGGACCGGTGACCCAGCCTTTGGCGGGTGGAAGAGGTGTTCGGTTTGAACCTAGCCAATAAATCTGACAGAGTTCTGCTCTCATTTTATTGATTGAATGCCTCATAAAGGAGCAAGCCGGGTGGGACCCTGTTTGTTTTGGGGCCCGCCAAAGACATTTGCATTGATAAAGTGTTCATTCTTACCCACTCCCCCACCAAGGCCTCCAAAGCCAGTCTTTTCACCTCAGAGAGGACTTCACTTGGAAACAAGCCCCTTCTTTCTCTTCACTGCCCCCTGGTGCTGGCAAGGAGAGAAACTGAGTCAGGATTCAGAGGGCCGTAGGGATGGAGAGAAGCTTCTTGAGCTGGGACGTCTGGTGTACCTCAGGGAAGAGCACAGCACAGAATGGTGGGGTGGGGCGATGCTTGCCCAGTGAGAAACACCGACTTTGAAGTTCCAGGGACCAGAGTTCAAATCCCAGCTCTGGCACTAAATAGCTGAATAGCCTTGGGCGGGTTACTGAACTCTTTTAGGTCTCTCTTTCTCGGCTATAAAATGGGGGTAGCTGGGGGGGAGCAAGTGTGCTAACAAGTTAAGACTCCACACAGTGTCATAGAGTTGAGAAGCGCTCTGGTGGTGTGATGTGGATGTCCGTGTCCCTCTCTCAAAATGAAGCTTTCTATGGCCATACCCGCAGCCCACACGCAGATGTAAGTTTAGCACACTCGGTGAGGAATGGACTCTTTGAATTGGCAAGGCTTTCACTCTCTAGCCACACAAGGGCAGGGGAGCGCGGCTGGTGAGAGAGACAGGCATTACGACACCAGTAAGGGCAGGAAATGGAAAACTTTATTCTTTGGGTCATGCTCTGTGTTTCGGTGGGGGAGGAGCCGCAGGTTCCCGGCTTCCACGCTCAAGGCGGAGCTGCACACATTCCCTCAAGGTGTCTGACCCAGAGGCAGGTGGGGGCTGGAGCAGTGGGGGGGGCACGGGATCGGGGAGCAGATGCCATTTCAGACCTTGACGTGTGTGCACTGTGTAGGCAACACAGGAATGGTGAGTCACAGGTGACTGAGTCCCCAGCTCCCTGGAGGGAAAAACAGCATGTAGTTTCCAAGGGAAGGGCTGGCCTGGGTCGTGGTCTGTGCAGATGCGCTGTTCTCCCCTGGTAGCAGTCTGTGCAAACGAGAGAGGCACAGGCAAATTTCTGTGAGTCACTTGGAGACCCAAACACGTTAGGGGTAAGGATCTCCCAAGCTGCTCTGGAGAAGGGGGGCTTATGGAAGGCGTAGCCCACAAAACCCTCCAAGTCTCTGCTCCTCTCGCTTGAAGGTCCTTGGGGTTTCCCTTTGGACCCTCCGGCTCCTTCTCCTCAGAGGCAAGTGGCCTCACCCCAAGCGGGGGCTGATATAGACAGGCTTTTTGCTTCCTGTTCTGCTCAGCAGTCCCCTAATGGGCAGCGTATTACTGGATTGATGATTGACCAAGAGAGCACACCTCAACGTTAGCAAACACCTGGAAGCTTGTTTGCGGGGACTGGCTTTTTACTAGTCTCCAACACCCTGGCTTACATGTTATGTCACTATTACTGGATGCCCAAATGCAAGAATCTGTTCTCTGTTAATATATAACAGGTCCATCCCAGAATGTGGTCCACCAAGGCAGGAGTGGAATATGGTTAAAAATAACGCAGGCGAGGGAACCCGCGTGTCCACGTCCTGGGCTCGGTTGTTTATCAGTGATAGGATGGAAGTTGCTTAACTTCAGCTTCTTCATCTGTAACATGGGGGATAATCATGACTGTCGTGGGGTTGGTGTGAGGATGGCTTGTAGTAGTACAGCGGTTCTTTGGGTAAGCCCCAGACGAGAGTGGCAGTCTCTTGTGTACCGATGTTCACTGGGATGTGAATTCAAAAATCTTCCCCCGGGGATCAGTTTTGGAAATATTGCTGATCCACATGAGCTTTCCTTTGCACTGTCTGTTCCCTCTCCCGCACCCAAGGGCATAGGCAAAAAGCTGGCCAGATTTAGGGTTGCAGTTTGTGTGTGTTGAACATTGTGTTGTTTTTTTTTTAAAGCACATATTGGGGGGGCACCTGCGGAGCTCAGTTGGTTGAGTGTCCAATTCTTGGTTTCAGCTCAAGTCATGATCTTGGGGTCATGGGATCGAGCCCTGTGTCAGGCTCTGTGCTCACGCAGTCTGCTTATCCCTTGCCCTCCACTTCTCCCCTGACTCATGCTCTCTCTTTTTCAAATAAATAAATAAAAATCTTAAACAAACAAGCACATACTGGGGCTCCTGCCTGGCTAAGTCGGTAGAACATGTGCTCTTGATCTTGGGGTCATGAGTTCGAGCACCACATTGGGCATGGAGTTTACTTAATAATAATAATAATAATAATTAAAACACACATACTGGATACTTTCCCTGTATCAAAGCTCAGGCCTTAGAGGCAGATGGCCTGCTTTCAACACCAACATGACTTGAGTACATTTCTGAACTTCTCCCAACTTCCATTTCCATGTCTGCAATGTGGAGGTAATAACACCAACCTTGTCGGTTGTACATGGTAAAGCATTTAGGGTAGGCGAACTGCAAATGGCAGCATTCATGTAATTCAGACACAGCGAATTATCATGTAAGAATCATGAAGGCAGCCCCTGGCTTCCTTCAGTTCTGGAGGCAAGTAGAAAATACTGGTTGCATTTTAGAGTGGGAAGGAACTTGACCAAGGTTACCCAAAAATAGTAAGTGGAAGGGATTTGAACTCCAGTGAAACTGAGTGTGAATTCTGGCTTCCTCACTGACTAGTCAAGTGATGCAGAGCTGGTCTGTCCACTGTTGGGAGGATCAGTCTCTTAATTGGTAACATAGGGAGGGCATTCTCACCATCTTCATCTGTTGAAGACAATCAGTGGAAGCACTTGGCAAACTCTAAAGCCACGGTTGGCATCTGTGTTTCTCTTTCACCATTAAGATCAAACATTGAAACGGCAGAGATTACTGTCATTTCATTGACTTTCTCCAAAGGACTACATTACCCAAAGGAAGTCTGAAGGCAGGTTACTGATTTCTTTTCTTTTCTTTCTTTCTTTCTTTCTTTCTTTTTTTTTTTTTTTAATGACTCTGACATTTCGAAAAACAAGCCCAGTGAACAGGCTGGTTCTCTCTTGTTTGATGTGGTCAGAATTCCTTCTTGGTCACGTGACACCTCCCCCCCTCCAACCCCAACTGACTTCTTGATGCCCATTTTAAAAAAACACAAACAAATCCGTTTGGTTTTTTTTCTTTCTTTCTTTTTCAAATTAACCTTGGAAGCTATGGGGTTGACCAGAAGGTCAGGGCCGGAGATAGTGTCTTCCCCAGGTGCTGGTGTGAGACCTGTCTTTTGACAGGCTCCAGAAGAAGGGCAACGGGACTACTCAGACATGAATGTATATATTCTAACCCTAAAGTACTTCTGAGTAGTCCTGATAACCATCAAGAATGTCTAGAGTATTTCAGAATGACAGGAGACATCTCTCTTCCTTCTTCTTCCCTCCCCCCTCTCTTTTCTTTCTTTCTTTCTAAGACTTTATTTTTAAGTAATCTCTGTACCCAGTGTGGGGTTCGAACTTACAACCCCGAGATCAAGAGTCACATGCTCTACCGACTAAGCCAGCCAGGTGCCCCAAGACATCCTTTCTTAAAAACAATTTTAAAAATTATTAAAACTATAAATAGTAAACTACTTTGTCACAAAAAAAAACTATGTGCTTGTGTGCATCTGCAGGTGTGTGTGTGTGTGTGTGTGTGTGTGATAGATTCTTATAATTAGTGGGGAACCATTGGAAGCATTTCGGAAAACATCAGAATTAAAACAAGCACATTTATGACAGTTGTTTAATACTGTTTAGAAAGTTCTAACCATCCCAGGGTCCTGGGATCAAGCCCCGCGTCGGGCTCTCTGCTCAGCAGGGAGCCTGCTTCCCTTCCTCTCTCTCTCTGCCTGCCTCTGTGCCTACTTGTGATCTCTGTCTGTCAAATAAATAAATAAATAAATAAAGTTCTAACCAATGCAATAAGACCTGTACACATATTAGTACTAGCAAGGAAGAGACCCTATCAGCACGTGGGCTTGTGATGCCTTCATACCTTGGAAAAGTGAGGAAAATCAATAAGGAAAAGACACTATTAGGAATAAATAAAAGCATTTGATCCCCAGTGAAAGGTTGCAAAGTGGCCATGTGCGTAGTAAACGTACTAAAATTAGTAGCTTTCTCTTGCTCATCTGTCATTAAAATATAATGCTGCCGCAGAATGGGGGCCCCTGGGGCCCAGAGCTTATCATTTAGTAGCTTTGTCACTAAGATAGCAGTTCCTTGACCAAAAAAATAAAAATTTTTCATGGATGGTGGAGATTCAGAAAAGGTAGAGAAGTGCAATGATGGCCCCAACCCTTAGTAGTAATGGCAGGAGCGGGGTAAGGAAAGGTCCTCTGTGAAAGGTAAGAACTTTACTTCTAGAGTCAGGCAGACCTGGGTTTGAATACCAGATATACCACTTGCTGGGTTATTGGATCTTGGGTAACCTACGTATCTCCTCTGTGAAATGGCGATATATCTACCTGATACCATATCTATCTGATACAGATCTACCGTGAAGTTTCTGCCTCACGGAACCACAGTGAGGTTTGTCTGTTAACATATGAGTGATACTTAGTGGAGTCTGTAACGGTGAGAGCTTTCCTGCGCTTCTGCCTAGTCCCTAATCTGCTCTCACTCAAGCAGATTTTAGTCGTTACTTTCAGCAATCACATGTCTTTAGCACCAGTAAGAGAGACGGCATGGAGCAGAATGAGATACTTCCAAATTGAGGAACAGACAGTCCCACAATACCCGGGAGCAGAAGAATCCCTAAGGCAGGCAGGTAACTCAAAGTAGTCAACAGATGGAAGCACCATAAGGGTCGGGTTTTGTTTTGCTTCTTGGTCTTTAGCACCTAGAATTGTGCCTGCACCTCAGTGGATGCTTCATAATTGTTGAATGAATGATTGAGTGTATGTGAGTGAGCGAATGAATGAGTGAGTGAGTGAATGAGTGAGTGAGTGAATGAATGAATGAAAGAGTGTGAGTAAGTGAATGAATGAGTGAGTGAATGAATGAGAGTGTGAGTGAATGAATGAATGTGTGAGTGAGTGAATGAGTGAATGAATGAAAGTGTGGGTGAATGAGTGAGTGAATGAATGAATGAATAAGTGGGTGAATTAGCTGTCCCGAGGCCTTACTGAGCCATGTCATTTTGGACACTGGTCTTTGCAGTCCCAGTCCCACTCACATTGCTCTTGTTTCTTCTCTCCAGCAGATCTCCGTCTCCGGAGGTGGTTTGCCCCCTGTCAGCACCTTGACAAATATCCACAGCCTGTCCCACCATAATCCCCAGCAATCTCAAAACCTCATCATGACCCCCCTCTCCGGAGTCATGGCCATTGCACAAAGTAAGTTCCGTTCTTGGTCACAAAACCTAGGGGGCAGGGAGGAGAAGGGTGGGAAGTAAATCAACATGATTTTTTAAAGAGGTTTATAAAAAGCCCCCTTCAAACTCACCCACCACTTGTCGATTTGATTCTACTTATGTTTATTTCCTCTAAATTCTCTCTCCTCAACAATATTTGGACTGTTTAGCCTAAAGAAGGGGGAATAATGGAGTCACACTGAATCTGGGCCACAGCTCACCAGCCGTGCATCCTGGAGCAAATCATTAACCTTAATGAGGCTCAGTTCCCTCATCTGTAAAATGGGTGATCCAATAACAGTGCAGAGAGACATGCTTGTAAATCTGTAAAGTGTGAATATGTGTAATATCAGAGCTTGTACTTTTGTCTTGTGTTCATTTCTACCTGTAAGGATGTGGTAGATGTTCCAGGAAGTGATGCTGATGTTTCTTTGGCGAAGATGGAGCAATGATGGGCTTCCTTCTAAACAGGGAATTTGGTGTGGTTATGGGACAGCTCTTGGCCAGTGGTGAAAGTACAGTGAAAACTCCCAAGGGAAACTGTAGGAGCATCTCTGAGCCTTCAAGGAGAAGCATGCCTGAAGATGGGGCATGGATCTGGTCCTTCCAACTCTAGGAGGCTCTCGTTCTACAAGGAACCTCTAGCCCCTCACGGATGGGCCAGTTCAGGGCATGGGAAATGCTGAGGGGGGCCACATGCCGCTCTCAGAATTCTAATGCTGATGAGTAGTCAGTGAGTTTCCAGCTTCCATCATGGCAGCGCCAGCCAAGTTATCACCCTGACCCTGGGAAGTCTTCCCGAGAAGTCTCGGGAGAGATCGGAGAATGGCGCATTGCTCTCCTTCTCTCCACTGATATCACCCCCTTGTCCTTGTGGCTTCAGTGTATCGAGTGCCTGCACTTCTTTATTTTGTTTCTGCCTTCTCCTCCTCTCTCTCTTCTCTCTAAGTCAGCTCTAGCCAAGGTGGCTACTCAGATCACTTCTGAGGAGAGTGGCTCATGTGCTCTTAGAGGGTAGAACTGGGCTAGACCCACGGCAGGCGTGCAGCTTTACTGAGCATGTCCTCAGCTGCTCAGGAATTGAAATACCAATGCAGTTATTTTGTTTTTGTTTTTGCAGAGAGGAATGGGACTAGAGAAGCTTTTAGAGGACTCACAAAATAAAAAATTTTTAAACTCACTGCCTTTTCCAGGAGTGTGGTAACCACACTAACGGCAGGGTTTTTAAGAGTGAGCTAGGGTACCTAAAACCAGCTTGCTTGACTTTTGGAAGATTTGGTTAAAAGACCCATGGCTAAGCTCTTTTATCACCTCTTTATTTCCACAACTGAAAAGATACACAAACCATCCCACTTACCTTCTTTCCTCCCATGTCAAGCTTCAGCTGACACACAGTTCTTAATATTTTCTTACGCACTCTCTGAACTAAAATTTTCCCAAAAGCTATTCCATGTTTTTTCAACTTTGTTCCTCCTCATTTCTTCCACCCAGACTTCTCTACCATCTTGCTGTATCCTTAATTTGCAGAACACTTTGGAAGGGCATTCATGGTGCATGTGCAGGTGTGTGCTTGGAGTTGGGGGGAGTATGAAGAATGGCGAGGATCCCCAGAAAACTTGGCTGAAACTCGTGGTCCTAGCCAGTGGAGTGGCAGGCTGAAGACTTGCTTGCAGGCATCCTCCTGTGGCCAGTTCTTGTCCCATCGAGTCTGAGGGTCCTGCCCCAGGCAGAAGTGGTAACAAAGTACTTGGTTGGCATTGCCAACCCCCCATTCTCTATTCATCCACTGGATGGACAACATGCTTCTCGAGCAGGAATCAGTGCCCAGAAAACAGGTGAAAAGGCCAAGAGTCACACTCCGTGGGAGCTAGAATGACATCAGTGGCTCTCGATCCTGGAATTGAGGCACACAGCAGGATCATAGACTGTGTTGAAAATAAGATTCCTGGGCCTCACCTCTGAAGGCTCTGACTCATTAAGTCCTAGGTGAGGCAGAGGAATGTATATTTCTTAAAGAGCTCCCCCAGATGATTCTAAAGCACAGGCAGGCTTCAGAACTGTGCCCTCAAATGTCATCCACTCCCAACAGGGTAATTGGCTTTTCTGGGCAGAGATTTCCCAAAAGAGCAGCAGTAATAGCCTGGGAGGACAGCAAGTCCGTGGGACCTCCCAGGAGACCCCAGGGGAAGGTAGGAGAGGGAAACAGGATATCAGGATATCAGGTGAGACTGGGGCTTGGGGACCCGAGCCCCTATGGAATGGGAGATAGTGCTAGTCTATATGGGATCAGAGGACCCGGCCCCAGCCCTCCTCCCCAGAAGACCCAGGAGGGGGCTTATTCTCCCTTCACTTCTGCTCAAGGGTCCTCGCCTTTTAGGTTTCTGATAACAGTATCAGCTAAAGCCCTGAGTAAGCACCAGCTGAGGTCTTCGTGCTATCTCCATGGAGGACTTCCCACAAACCCGCTTCTGGAACCTTCTCCATTTCAGGAAAGGCCCTCTAGGTGTCGCTTCCACACCGGCCTGAAAGAGACCTTTTTTCTGGATTTTCTTCTTCATCCCATCCTGCCCCCGCCACCCCCGTTTCACAGAAAGCAAGCTCAAAGGAACATTGGCAGCCCCGGGAAGGAGGTTGGGGGTGTCTCACCCCCATCCTCTCATCCCCACACCCCTGGCTTGGCTGTCTCCCCCAGATTCCCGCCCGGGAGCACTTGGAGTGGGGGGGTGGGGGGGGTGGACCGGGGACCCAGTCTCTGCAGCGCTGGCCCCGATTCTGAAGAGGATGTAGACACAGAACAGGACCACAGAGGCCTGACACCTTCAGAGCAGAAAGATGGCAAGAGCCCCTATAAACTGCCAACCTTTAACTTACGACTTCTTCCTCCCACTACCTGGACCTTTTGATGCCACGAGCCCTGTGCTGCAAGATAAAAGCTGTCTACTTCATAGACAGGCTGAGGTCTGGTGTGTCTCCCTCTCTGCTACAGTCAAGAGAAGGAGGGTCTGACCTCTGCCAGGCTCTTGGCACCCATTCGCTAAATGACGGTCTTCTTGGTTCATACTCCCAGGACAGTGCAGGTTGTTGGTGGTGGTAGTGGTTTTTCAGTTTTGGTTTTGGGGTTTTTTTTGTTTTTTTGGGGGGGTTTTGGTTTTTTTAATCAAAATGTGAGTTCCTGAACACTCCTGCCCTCTGCTGGGCAGACAAGTCTGGGCAGTAACCCGTGCTTTTGAGGGGCCGCACTAAGCTGCCCTCAGGGTACCCAGGTAGGCCTCTCTCAGAGTCAGGTCTGGAGGGAGCCGGCCAGTTAGAGGCCGCCTTCCCAGGGTCCTGGCAACCTCAAGGAAGCCAAGTTTGGGAGGATGACTCTCAGGCCTCGGATCTGTATAAGCCCAATTCCATCCACAGCTCACTGTGGAATGTGAGTGAGCCTCTCCAAGCCTCAGTTTCTTTGTCTGCAGAATGGATCTATAAAACCATTTCCCAGGCAATCTCTCACGTGAGGCCCAGCCTTGTCAGGCACATGGCAGGACTCTGTCGGTGACCATGCCGGGGCACTCGCCTCTCCACATCCCTGAAGCCACCTCTGATCTTTCCCTCTTGCTCCCACAGGCCTCAACACCTCCCAAGCACAGAGCGTCCCTGTCATCAACAGTGTGGCTGGCAGTCTGGCGGCCCTGCAGCCTGTCCAGTTCTCCCAGCAGCTGCACAGCCCTCACCAGCAGCCCCTCATGCAGCAGAGCCCTGGCAGCCACATGACCCAACAGCCCTTCATGGCGGCCGTCACACAGCTGCAGAACTCCCACAGTAAGGACGTGGGGCGGAGTTGGGGGGAATCTGGGGGAGTGGGGCGGGCACCACCAAGAGCCCTAAGCAGCCCATCTCTGCCCTCTCTGGATCCGTACTTGCTTAGAAGTGAACTGATTTGGTCACTTTTCCCTACCTGTTATCAATCCAGACAATTCTTCAGCATGACCCTTGTGTGGTCTGTGCCTTTCCTAGACCTACTCTCTACCTCCATGACTCCTGGGGGAGGTTTGAAGAAGACAGTTGGGCCTATGTGTAAAGGGGAGCTGGAGATAGAGAGCAGGGTTGGCACCCATGGATGATTTCGCTAGGCAACCGCAGAGCCTTTTCCCCATGAGCCCTTTCGATCTGAAATTCCAGGTAGCCATTAGCTGACGAGAGTAGGCATGCAGTTTGTGTTCTCTGAAACTGAAGAATCTTCTAGAATCCCCATGCTGTCCCGCTGACACACCCTAGACATCTCTACTCGAGAACCACAGACATAGGTGGACAACACCACCTCCTCACCATCTTGGATAAAGAATAGTAGTGCTTCTGCCGTTACCTGCCTCCCACCCTCCCCGGCCCCCAGACTGTTTCTCATATCCTGTCTTTCAACCAGTTAGTTCCCACCCACTCCAGTCACTGTATCCCTGCCCTCTGTCCTGAGCCCCAGGCCCACAGCCAGCCCTCTGGCCAGATCAGGATACAGCCCCTGGCCTATAAGATTGGCAGGGTCCCAGAGGAACACCTGAGAAGTCTCTGGAATAGAGTGATCATCTTGGAGTCAGACAAACATAGGATTTAAATCCTGCCTCTGAGGCTTACCAGCTGCGTAGCCATTGGTACAGTTTCTTAGCCATTCTGAGCCTCAATTTCCTCATCCATAAAATGGAATATAGCGAGGTTATGGAGACGAGACAAATAAATGTAGAGTGATTATGGAGATGAAATAAGACTAGGTATAAACTGTATCTGGTAAACACAAGAGTTACAGAAATGCAGGTGATGATTTATTAAGGGACTTTTTAATAGGAGGCAGGAATGGGGAAGAGGGTTTTTCTTTCTCCCCTGGCTGCACAGCTCACCCTTCTTCTATCCTCAGGGCACTCCCCCCTCCTCAGGCCTGCAGAGCTGGTTTCCAAGCACCATCTCACATTCCAATCACATTTTTTTAATGTGGCTTCTGGAAAAATCTGCCATAACCTGTAGCAGAGTCTGGGACCACACATACCCACTTTCCTTTCTGTTTGGGACCTGATAATATGCCCCTACTTGTCACTGCCCCCTGCCAGGCCCAGGTGGGACTGACAGGAGAGTGGTCCCCAGTGACCTGTGAACTGCAGAGGCCTGATTGGGGGCCCCACAGCCAGGCAGCAGCCAGCCTCCCTCCACAGGAAGGACAGGCTGGGGTGGCAGGCAGTGACTTTTACCCCCCCTCTAGAAGATGCTGTGATGGATAGAATAGGCTGCTCCCTCCCTCCCAGCCAAACAGCCCCATGCTTCTGTTAGTTGGTCATGTGACTTAGAATTTATATGAATCTAATGAATAAATCACATGAGTCAAAAAGTTCTAGACTTGGTGAAACAAGTACTGGAAAAACTGAAAAATGCACCACCTGCTCCTAAAGGTTTTATTTGCATCTAGTCTCCCTTGTCTGTCGTCCTTCATCTTTCTGTGACATCATAATACGACCTGTGATGTCATTTTAGCGCAAATTGGAACAACTCAGAATTATACAATGAATTATCCCATGTCTAATTATAATTATTTTTTTAACATTTTTTTTTATTTGACAGAGAGAGATCACAAGCAGGCAGAGAGGCAGGCAGAGCGGGTGGGGGAAGCAGGCTCCCTGCTGAGCAGAGAGCCGGATGTGGGGCTCCATCCCAGGACCCTGGGATCATGACCTGAGCCGAAGGCAGAGGCTTTAACCCACTGAGCCACCCAGGTGCCCCTCTAATTATAATTATTAATCAATTTGTAATTGCTTTGCATAAGACCTGGCTCTTGAGTCATGGCAGATAGGATAAGCTTGTGCTGGCCAACTTGTTTATGTTTGCTGGCTCCATAGAACTTTTTCTGACTTAAAATCTCTGATGCACCACATATGCCTAAGGCCCATTTGTTGATGTTAAGCATCTAACATGTAACTGAAAGTCAGGAGAACAAAAGTGCCGTCCACTACCATCCACAAGACGCTGTGCAAAGCTCTTTGTCTCTTTGGTACAAAGAGGTACTTTCTACGTGATATAGAGGTACTTTCTACATGATGTTTTCTAATCCAACAGCTATCATTCCCATTTTACAGATGAGGAAGTTGAGGTGACATGACATAATTGAGAAGCCAGAATTGAAACACATGGCCATTCTTTTGATCACATCAGGCTGCCTTCTAAAACATCACCAGCACCTGCCCCCTTTTCTCTGCCTGGGAACATAGGAGCTTATGGTGTGGGATGGGGGCGGGGTCTGTAGGTCTGTAGCTGTGTACGTACCTGTGTCGTCGTACCAAAGTGGTCTTGACTTTGTCTTCCCTCTGTTTCTCCAGTGTACACTCACAAGCAGGAACCCCCCCAGTATTCCCACACCTCCCGGTTTCCGTCTGCGATGGTGGTCACAGATACGAGCAGCATCAGTACGCTTACCAACATGTCCTCCAGTAAACAGGTAAATAAATGCCCAGAGGAAGTGCAATGGGGGCCATGACCCAGGCTAGTGATGTGCAGAGAGGGTGGCACGTGGGGCCTGAGCCTGGTTCTTCCCAGGCTCCTGGTTACTTGCTAAAGGAGTCCCTGAGGTCAGAGGCAAAGAAGATGGGCCACAGGCTAACGGGACTTTCTGCTCCCTCTGCTTCCCCAGCTTGATCATCCGCTGGAGACTGGATTACACAGAGCCTTTAGTTACTGAGACTGAGTATTTCCCATGGATTGATCGGTGGTCCATGGAAAAGGTGTTTTCAAGGGCGATTTGACAGTCATGCCCTCTGTAGCATTTCATGCTTTGCAAGAGGGATGCCTGAGGGTTTTCCACAAATTAATCAATGGAAAAAGGGAGTAGTAAGGCCAGTTACCCCGTTCAGGACCCATGCTGGACCTGGAACACTGCAGATTCCAGAGAGTGACCCAACTTTCCCAACCCCAACCCATGGAGATTCCCCAGTGAATAATCGGGCCTTCCAGGGGCCTGCATTTACTTGGTGTTTTATCAAGAAACTTTGAATTTACTTGGCAGTGCACTAAAAGTGGGGAATCCAGAGACTTTGTCACTCTTTCAGTGGGTGGCTGGTTCCCACCTCCAGGGAGAGCTGATGGAGCAGTAAACCCAACCAAAGACAGGGCTCATCCCTGTGTCTTGTCCCTGCCACAGGACACAGAGAGTAAGAAAACAGGACAGGGTGTCTGAACACACATGACAGTTCCAGAATAATACAATAGGACCTTTTAGGAGCTGGGGTCTGTGCAGCGTGGGAACAGTTTGGCCTCTATTGATTACTAGATAAGTAGGTGACAGCCTTGAACTTCATGTCAGAGGCGCTCAGCAGGGTTTGGTCTTGTTGATGGTCTTTTTTCTGAGTCCTGGGACTCAAACCTCCAATGCCACATGCTGCCAAGCATGTGCTTTCATGGGCTCGGGTTCTCTGCTCTTCCCTTTGCCCACATCTCCTCTTGGCCCACAATATGGTAGAGCAGGTGGGTTCTGTTCCTGGGTTTGCCCATCTTGACCTCTCTAAGCCCTCATTTCTTCACCTTTAAAATGAGAGTCATAGCATGGACTTGTCCTAGGGATTCGATGAGATCGTGTGGATTTAGGGTACACAAACGGCCTAGGCAGCTGGGCTCTGGAGCTGGGAGAGGGAGGAGGTGTGTGGGACCTTCTCTGCCACTCTTCTCTCACCCAATGGAAGATGAAAGGACACCCCCATGGCCCTGCCCTTCGACTCCCGTGCGATTTCCCACTCTTTGTAGTGAGCAGGGAAAACATTTATCTGTGCTCACAAATCTCAATCAGGGAACCAGCCAGGCGCAGCAGCCCTGCTTGGGAATACCTTCCCCTTTGAAAGGTTTATCAATCCATCTGCCGCTTGGTCAGCCCTAGACAGGGCTCTGATTAATTATTCCTGTCTTTCCCAAGTTGACTTTGATGCTTGCTTGTTGAAACAAGCCCTCTGAATTCAGGAAATGGTCTCTTAATCAAAATTCTCCGAGACACTCTGAGACGCGGCACTGGCCAGCAAATGGCTTCTCCCCTCCGCTGGACAGAGTGGCCAGCTGACCTTGAAGCTGCATGAACAGCCCTCCAGAACCACGGGGAAGTCGTCCCTAAGTCCCTGGGCGGTTCAGGAGTCTGGCGGTAGCCTCATCTCTGGGGTGATGAGAAGGATGTTCACATGTAGGATCAAACTATTCACGGAACCATTTAGGTTTATACTTCTCATGAACGCGAGCTCATCATTTTCTTTCTGTTACAACTTCCTTGGTACAAAGGAATGAACTGAGGCTCAGAGAGCCAAGTGACTTGCCCAAGGTCTCATAGCTGGTCAATTCTTGAGCTGGACCTTCAGACTCTGGGCTTTGACTCTAAATCCTGGACTCCTTCCATTTAAGCAATACCGGTCTTGCAATCTCCATCTCAAAAATACCCAAGCATTTGCTGCTATTGCAGTCTTAAGGGTCAGGAACAAGCATGAACTTCAGCCCCGGTAGGTGTCCCAGTCAATCAACTTTCTTCCTCCAAACTGAAGGAGAAGAGGAATGGGGAAGTGAGGATAAAGGTACAGTCAGACAGAAAGAACCAAGGTAAAGAAAATTTTGTACCAAATCTGTTCTCCAGGCAAAGGGTCAGAATGAATGCTGAAAGAGATCTAGTACAATGTTGCTTTCTCTTTGTCCTAAAGTATTATTTAACGAAACAAGTTTCAAGAACGTTGCTGGGAACTGGGCATGGTGTAAGGACAGGAGGATTCCTTGGTCCCATATGTTGGGAGAACGGCTGGGTTCAATAGCTAAACACCACAGGCAAGGCTTCTCCAAATCTTTCGTAGGCTGCTGTGTGCATGAAATGGGGCCACTAGGGTGCACAGATGCTCCAGGCCAAGGGACACATCCTGGGCAGCCCTTCTTGAGAGGCATCACAGAATGCTGGGAAAAGCCAGCAGCCTTGCATTCACCCCAGTCCCTTCCCCGCCCTGCCACAGGACCTTGGGCAGTTAATTCATCCTGCGGAACCATTTCTGCATCTCTCATGGGGAAAATCCTACCCCCGTCTCACAGGATATTCGCATGCCTAGAAGAATGGCTGGTACATGGTCAAGTACTCCGCGTGCTAAGTCTTTCCCTCTTGATGCTTTCCATCTGTGATCCTTTAGGAAATGCCTTCTATTGACTCCTTCAAAATTAACTCATTGCTTGGTCTACATGCTTCCTATTTTTATGCTCACTCACAGATGTGCTCTCATCCCTGGACTCCCAGACTCCCAGGAAAAAAGTAAATCATGTAAGGGCCTCTCAGAGCACCAGAGCCCTTTGTGGTTAGCCAAATGCCTGGGCTATAGTAGATGTTCAGAAAATATAAATGGAGGAATGAATGAATGAATGAATTCAGAGCTAGCATTTTTTGAGTGCCTCTCATAGCAACAGTCCAAGTGCTTCATCATTCTTACCTTTCCTGGCTAACCCTCCAACCCATTCTGCAAGGTAGATAATTTTTTATGCCCAACCTGCAGAGCAAAACACTGAGGCTCAGAGGTGAGGAGGGATCCAGCCAAATTCACACAGATAATAAATCTGGAGCTGGACTCCCAGACTTCAGTCTTCTCTCTCCAAATCCATTCCACCACGCTCACCTTCTCCTATCCCTTTTTCGACACTCAGAAAAGTGACGGAGGTTTATGTAGGCATCAGGCTCAAGTCAGGATTTGAACTTGTGCTGATTACAGTGTTTTCATTGTCAGGACAGACATGCCCTGGGGCCATGTGGATCACATTTCAGGAACCTCTAGGCTGGGTAGCTCTCACCTGCAGCTCCTGTGGCTCTGTGTGTTTTCCCCTCCTTCTCAACCCTGAGTACTGGCGAGCTATCTGAGCAGGGCTGTGCCCGAGCTCCCGGTAAGACAGTGCCCTGCCAGTCTGGAACAGGACCGCAGCAAGCACTGACACGGGTTAGAACAAGTGTGGGCGAACTGCCCGCCGAGTCCTGTTTCCATAGCCTCTATACCCTCTGCTCCACTTCCTAGTTTACAGAGAGGTCAAGAGAGGACCCCCTCCCCCTCCCCCCTCCAGCAGGCATGGGTAGGTCAGGAGGCTGCTGAGGAGGAGGCAGACAGCCTCTTGTAAATCCTGGGCAGCTTCCCACATTCCAGCCTTCTCCACTGGTGGTCAGGCAGGAACTGTGTGATGATTCAGAGCACCAACTTGGCAGTCCTAAGATCCTACCACTTTCTACCTGTATGACCTCAGAGAAAAGTCCTAGCCTCTCTGAGCATCAAGGTTCCTCGCTTGTAATACAAAAATGATGGTTCCTCTTCCCTGGGATCATTAAAAAGACTAAACACAGTATGTCTTGTAAGATATCTAGCTCAGTGCTTGGCTCAAAACCCCCCACCCATGGCGGCTGGGGCAAACTTGACCTCCCGTCACTGGCAACCCTGAGTGTCTCTCAAGCTTTGGAAGGAAGACTGTAAATGGCAAAGGGCATTTATTTTCCAGTGGCCATACTCGGAAGGTAGAAGGAAGTCATCTTCCTTGTGTTGAGGAGCACAGACTTTGCTCTTGTGAGATTCTGGGCAAGTTACCTAGAGTCTCTCTAGGCTTCAGTTCCCTCATCGATAAAACTGGAAGCATAATCATTACATACATACATACATTTATTTATTTATTTGAGAGGGAGAGAAAGGCAGGGGAGGGCCGGTGGGAGAGGGAGAGAGCAGTTTAAGCAGGCTCCATAACTAGCACAGAGCCTGACATGGGGCTTGATCTCATGAGCCTGAGGTCATGACCTGAGCCAGAATCAAGAGTCCGATGCTTAGCTGACTGAGCCACCCAGGTGCCCCATCATTACTTTTAATTAATAGAACCATAATTAATCTAATCTCATAAGAAGAGCAGTGAGTTATCTGTGTCCACTGTTTCTACCCGCTCAGCCCCAGTTCTGTCTTGAGGCTATTCATGACAGTCATTGGTCCCCACACAGCATTGGAGCATCTCCTGTCCCTCTCGCTCGTACCGCTGTGTTGTCAAACCAATGGGTAACTTTCCATCTCTGCCTCTGACATAGCTGATCACACCCGCCTTTTGTCACTTAGATTTTAGGACAATACCCATTCCTGGTCCTCCCCACTGTGGCACTCGTCATTTCCATAGCTGGCAGCTTGTCTTCCCAACATTGAGTTATTGGAGGGCCCCACGCTCATTCCCTACTGTGTTCACTCCTGAATGATTTCCAGTCCCATGACTTTGGATCAGGTGTCCACACTGACAGGTCCAGTAGTTCTGTCTCCAGTACAGACCTCTGCCTTGAGTGCCCATTCACAAATCTGCCGCATCTTTGACATGATAAGCCTCGCTAAAATAGGAGCTCTTCATTGTGCCTCTATTTCTCCCTACTCAAACTGCTTCTTCCTTGGGCTTCCCCATTTCCAAAAATGGTACCAGTTGTCCAGGGGACAATCCTGAGAATCCCCTTGATTCTTCTCTGCACACCCCACAGCCAGTCCCTGGATAAGTTCTGCTAGGAATCCTGCGGAATGCATCCCGCATCTGAGCGCTTCTCATCACCCTACCAATCCAGCCCCTTCCCTCACTAATTCCCTCCAATTGCCCCAACTTCCCACTCCTACTCCTGCCCCACAGTGGTTGTTATGGTCTGCTCACTACACAGCAGCCAGAATTATCTCTTAAAGGGGGAAACCAATCATGTCACCCTGCACCACCAAAACTTTCCAATAGCTTCCCATTGCAACCAAGCTGAAATGGAGGCTTCCTAGGCCCAGTGTGATCAGCCCCTTGCCCACCCTGTCCTTCTCACCTCCCTCCCCTCCTCCCTCTTCCAGTCAGCTTCAGCTGAGCCAGGATTGAAGTGATCCCACTTCAGGACTTCTGATTTGTGATCTCTTCTTCCCTGAACACTCCATAATTACACATCTTTGCATGCTTGCTCCCTCATCTCATTCAGCTCAAATGTCACCACCTCAAGGAGGCCCCTCCTGATTGCCCTGTGTAAATTATTCCCTTTTCCTTCAGATCAGCCTAACCTGTAATCATGTGTATTTTTTATAAAGATTTTATTTATTTACTTGACAGAGAGACTCAGTGAGAGAGGGAACACAAGCAGGGGGAGTGGGAGAAGGAGAAGCAGGCTTCCCTCTAAGCAGGGAGCCCAATGCGGGGCTTGATCCCAGGACCACAGGATCATGACCTGAGCTGAAGGCAGACGCTTAACAAATGAGCCACCCAGGCACCCCTGGTGTATTTTTTCTACAGAGTGTTCATCTCCACCTGGAATTTTGTTTTATATATGCATGTACAATATAGATACACATGTATATACACATACATATATATTCATTTACTTATTTGTTCAAAACTCTAGAATATAAACTCTGTGATGAATACGGACAGGGTCTTTGGTCATGGCTGTGTGGTCCATGCCTAAAGAAGCGCTGAGCTTCTTCATATAGGAAGCCTTCAGAAATGTGTACAGTGAATGAATGATAATTACCTGCTTCAAAGGATTGATGTGTGAATCCAGTACAAGGATGCATGTAAGGCCCCCACTTAGCACAGAACCCGGCACACAGTAGGACCTCAGTAAACGTTAGCTCTGGCCATAGGCAATCAGCCCTTATAGAGTGAGGACGTCCTTAACTGTCACCCCAGCTACCACCACCCCTTTCAGAGGGAGGGTCCCCTCAGAGATCTCTGGCCAGGGCCCTCACAGGGCTGGCTATGCCAGGCCTTGGTTCTGAGGGACCCCAGTGCACCCCTTATCAGCTGTTTGTGTTTAGACTCTGAAGGAGACAAATAACTCTAGTGCCTTTGACAACATTTAGGGCTCTGCCACCATTTTATTATGCGAGCAAACATTTGATAGCTGGGAAGCCCATCCCTAATGACAGGTCATAGAATCTCTCTGGCGTCTCCTTATCTGCCCTTCTTGTTTGCTCTTCTATTGAAACCTGCAAGGTCACAAGCCATTTTCTCTCTCCTCACCTGAAATCTGAAAATTGGAAAAAGGCTGATAGTGAGAAGTAAAGAGACTCAAAAGTGGGGGTGGGTGGCGGGAGGAAGAGGAGGCAAAGGCTATCAGAGGACCCTGACCAGGGCCTCAAGAATTTAAAAGGGCCAGAACATGTCCTCTCCAATGAATGCACAGCTCAATGACAGAGGACTCACAGGCCGGGGTGCCCTGCGCAGCCCGGGGTTAATTCTGAGCACGTCCCATGTATTGGCTCGCCTGACTCCCCAACAGCCTCCATTTCACCGGTGAGAAAACTGAGGCACAGAGAGAGTGCCACGACTAAGAACACAAAGCTAAGAGAAGACTTTTAACCTCTGAGCATACTAGAAAGAACATGTGCCCGAGGGCACCCAGAACCAGTTTGAATCTGTCTCTACACTGTCCTAGATCTGAAATGATTTGCTCTTGGAGCTTGTCTTCTTAATCTGTAAAATGGGCTTAATGGCAGCCTTGTACAGGAGTATGGCTGGGATCCCTGGTTAATGAGATGATAATGTGAAGATAGGCTTTTAGCAGTAATGATAGGGGTGTGTGCTTGTGTGTGTGTGTGTGTGTGTGTGTGCACATGTGCGTGCATTTACGCACATGTAAGCTCCTGAGTGTTGAAGGAACAGTCTTTAGAGAAGGAGCCATTAAGCCAAAAGACAGAGAAGACTTTCCCTTTAGATGCCAAAACAAGTGAAAGGGAAGGAAGAGACAGAGGGAAGCCAGAAGGGTCTTCCTGAAGAGAAAAGGATGGGAATGATGTTCCATGACAGCCAAAATGAATGAGGCCCAAGGCCCTGGAAGGGGAGGCTGCCCCAGAAAGGGGCCATGTGGCTACTCTTGGAGGGTTTCTCCATCCATTCTGGGGTCTCCTGCCCTGCCCCCCACACACATACCTGGAAGTCTGGCATCAGAGGCCGTCAGCCAGAGTTCTTGTCTTAATGGGAACAAGCCTTTAGAAAGCACTTTGCAGCTTCCCAAATGCCTTCCCTGATGGGTCGTTTGAGCAAGTGGCAATTTTCTCGTGTGCTTAAGTAGATCGGCAGCTCTGGCCCAATCTGGGAACTGATTAGAAATGCAGGTGCTTCAGCCCACCTTAAGCCCACTCGGTTGGAATCCACCTTTTCACAGGCTCTCCAGCATTCATGGAGCCGTTAAAGTGTGGGAATCAGTGGTCTAGGGGACCCCTGTCCATAGAGGTGTTAGGAAGAGGACCCTTACTTCCATGAGAGGCAAGAGCTCCCGTCCAGCTGCTGTTGCAACCACACACTCCCAGAAAGAGGAGCTTGACTTGAGGACAAAGGTCAGCGAGTTATAACTATTTCAAGGTCCGCAACAGTTCGCTGCTGCCTTCTGAAGTGACTGGGAAACCTGGCTTGGGAGTTTCCCTAAAGGGAGCGTGCTTCAGGACCAATGCTGGGGCACCGAGTGGGCACTGGGTCCTCAGCCCCCAGCTGGCCAAGCAGGGTCTCGGCTCCCCTGGAGAAGCCAAAAGAGTGGCGGCGTCCCTGCTGAATGCACACTGCTGAGCTCTCTTTCCTCTCTCTGCAGTGCCCCCTCCAAGCCTGGTGATGCCCACCCATCACTTACTTTGTGCACAGCAACAAGGACCCTGTTTTCTACACCGTCCCCCTCCGGGCAGCTGTCACGGAAAAGGCCAGTGGCCTGACAAGCACCTTCAAGAGAGGTCCCCACCTACCTGCCATCCTGCTGGCACCTCAGACAAGGACAGCCCGCTGGGAGGCGCAGCCCAGAGTGCAGCTTCCCTCCCCTTCTATGCAGTATTGTCGCCATGCCTCTCCCAAGATGGCAGGTACTCCCATCCGGCCCACGGGTGGGAGGCGAGAAACCACCGAGGAGGAAGAGAGAAAGCTGTCGGGTCTACGTCACGCTCCTTCATCGAACAAACTGATGCGGAAAAAAACTTGAATCTGTTACTGAAATGAGGAGGACACGTGCTATTGAACTGAGCCAAACACACTGTAAATATCAGCAGCCTCCCGCCCCCCGACTCCATCCCAGCTGATCTTGAGATTTCTTTTGAAGAAGTAAATTTCTCCAATGGGTGTAAACTATAACCTACTGTAATTAAGTGCAATTTCCCCTCCTCTCCCTTCCTCCTCCAACCCTGTATATAATACTGAAGTGTCTATTAGTTCTCTTTGTAAAGGTCGGAGTTGAATTTTCCAAGTGATTGGCCCTTCTCCCCTCTCCCCCTCCCCCCATGGAGGAATAGCCAGTGTCGAAAGTGAAAGCTCCTGCCCCTTTCCCTCAGGCCTGGACAGACACCAGGATGTTTGTGTGGGAATGACTGACCGCCAGCTGACTCCAGTCTCCTGTTATGGAGACACAGCTCTGGATCCTGGAGGGGCTGAACATGGCGTCAGACTAATATCCTAGCTTTCGGTGGGGCCCGGGGGTTCTGCCAGCCCACCACCGAGACACTGCAAGGCAGGAAAACTGGCTGCTTAATAGCACAGGAAAGCATCACCCTCTCCAAAAGCCTCCCATTAAAACCATTTATTTTATCACTGCCCAGAGTCTCCTGTCTCTGTCTCTGACGTTTCCTCTGCCAACGTTCCGCCAAGAACCCCCGGCCCCGACTCCCCTTGGAATTTTCCATGTATTCCACGGGGCTGGTGCCGGCTGTACCCCTAAGGTAAGCATTGATTTCCCCAGCCAGACTCCACAAGCCCCTCCGAGGGGCTCTGGCCAGAGCGGGAGGCAACACCTTGGTCATAGGTAAAGGTGAAGTCCTAGGTGAAGGTCATAGTGAAGGAACAGAGCCAGCTCTTGGTGACTCTTGGTCATAGGAGCAGATAAGAAGCGGGAAGAGTGGAAACCCTGTGGGTAACTTTTTCCACCTCCTCCTAAGCATTAACCCCAGCCTTTCCTTCCTTCCGTAGAGCCGTTAGTCACTAAGAGAACGGGATCCTGTGAGTGTTGCCTCCTGCCTGGGTTCCCCCTCTGGCAAGGATGCTAATGAGCATAAGTAGTCCAAAAGGTGAAAAGCCAAAGGCCTGGACTTTTCACCCAAGGAACTTTGCTTCAAATAATCCAGTGTTGACTCCAGGAAGAAAGAGGATGTAGCCATCCACTTCACTGTGTCCTCTTGTACAGTGTAGACCCTACCCGCATGTGGTTTCTTGCTTCTCTTCTTTTTTTAAAAAAAAAAAAAGATTTTATTTATTTATTTGACAGACAGAGATCACAAGTAGGCAGAGAGGCAGGCAGAGAGAGAGAGAGAGAAAGAGGAGGAAGCAGGCTCCCTGCTGAGCAGAGAGCCCGATGTGGGGTTCGATCCCAGGACGCTGGAATCATGACCCGAGCTGAAGGCAGAGGCTTTTAACCCACTGAGCCACCCACGCGCCCCTCTTGCTTCTCTTCTGAGTGTTTCCCAGGCAAGGTGTGGGCTAGGGAATTCTGCTGAGCAGTCCTCAAGAAACAGGTTTTTCAAAATCCCAGAGCAGGGGAAGATGCTTTTCACAGTGAGCTGTGCAGATTATGGAGAACCTACTTTGCTAGGTGCCCAGGACAGGGATGGCTAGATAGGGAAATGCCAACCTCCTCTGGTTCCTGGCTGCTCTAGACAATGTAATTGGAGCCGAAGGGGTCAAGAGAATGCTCAGGGTTGGGTAGAGAGGAGTGGGGGCCAAGGCCAAGCACAGGCCAAGAGAGGCCACGATCCCCTGTCACTAGCTGGGATGTCCTATTAGATGGCTCCTGTGAGTTAGAAGAAGAAGAAGGGATTATAAGGCCTCAAGCCCCAGCCTCAGTTGGAACCCTATATCTGGACTCATGTTGTTTCTGGGACAGCAAGTATCTGCATTTGACAGATTTAAATCTTGCATTGTTGCAATAACCCTGAGGACCCCCCAGAAGGTCTTACTCATCCAAGAGATTATGGGGGCAGAGCTGGAGGCTGAGAGGAGCGAGGATGGATGGATGGGGCAAGTCTCTGGGAACTTTTCCTAACCAAACCCTATAGAAACCAAGACACACAGGAAACAATGCTGGCAAGGTTAGCACCTCCCTTCTGAATCAAGCAGGGACCTCCTCTACTGGCTCTAAGAGGGGCACGGGGGGCACCACATAGGCTTCAGGTGGAATTCTCCATGCTGAAGATTCACTTGCAACTGAAAACCCCCATTCTTCCTCCATTCCATCCATCCAATTCCACTGACATTTCCGGGCTCTCTCCTTACACCTGGAGCCTAGACTAATAGACTGATGGACCTGTTTTTTCCATGACCTACTGTCATTTTCTAGGGTGAGTCCTGGGGAAGTAGATACCATTTTAACACCCATGGACAAGGAACGAATCAGTAATGAAGACCTGCCTTAACCTATTCCATGCTGAACAGGGGAGTATTCCCCACCAAAGGCAGAGATAACTGGGGGGTTAGCTGCTAGATTCAGGTGGATAAGAACACAATGCAGACACCCAGGGAATCTCAGCTCTTGGCCCACAGCTGGTGGGAGGGCAAGTCTTTGATACTCCTTTTGGAGCCAGAATACCCTGATTAGAATCTCTAACTCCAGCCCTTAGCCCCATCCTCATTGTCCTCCTGCATAAAATTGAATGATGATAATAGTTCCTCCTGTATAAGATTGTTTGAGGAGTAAATGAGTGGATACCTGCCAAGCCCTTGGAAGTGTGTGTGCCTGCTACATTGCATTAGTATCCTGTCATCCTGCGGTGACTTCTACTGCAGGCTTCTGGGCTTTGTTGCTATTTCCAGATAACCTCATCACAAATTTGATGTTTGGTCAAGAAAACCACCAAATTCCCAGGAAACTGATGTTGTTCCTTTCTGTGGTACGTGGCAAATCCATCAGGGAACCAAGGATGAGTCCGGGAGGGAGGTCTGAGGAGAGGGGAAAGGCTTGGCTGATGGGAGTCTTTGTCTCCTGAAGGAAAGAAGGTAAAATGCGGTGACTTTGCAGGAAGTGTGAGAGCCAGGGGGCCCAGACCAAAGGTGGGTGGGGCTATGGAGGAGGACTGCCCAGAGCAAGGAACGTTGTGGGTCTGAAGGACACAGGAGCATACGCCTTCCCGAGGAAAATAAGGGCTGATGTGTCCCCTTTGAATTAGGAATTCATTCAAACACATTACACCATTGAAATCTCCCAAATTTAAGATGGCCAGTGCAGTGCCATATGACATAGTCATGTTTTAATACTGCAAACACACCCCAATTGCTTCAAACAAGTGGGTGTTGAATACTCATTCAATATTCATGTTGGCTGAATATTCATGAGAAGCTGCAATCTGCTGAAGCAAATGTCTATAAAACCCGCCCCTCCCACTCCAACCCTCCCTCCTTCCCCCTCCCCCTCTCTGCTCCCCTCCTTTTCCCTCCTCTCCCTCTCCCTCCCTCTCCCTCTCTCTTCCCCCCTCTCCCTGCCCCCAGTTATGGTGCAGAGGTCATTCCGACTAGGCAAATACTAGATTGTCAGCCAAGATTTATAACATGACCGTATTTTTTTAAACGAATCTTTGGGGTATGCAGGACTTCACACACACCTGAATAACTATTTTTTCCTGGGTGTGTGTACAGTGCTGTGCGCATAGAGAGAGAGGAAACACATTCTAAGGGAAAGCAGTGCAGAGCAAAAGGTGTGGGGGGTTAACATCAAAAGCAGGAATCATCAAAGCAGTTTTCCCACAGTCCGCATGTGTATGTTTATGCCAACAGATCCCACAACACAAACGAGATATTTCTTTACAGTCTTCACCTATTTAATTTTCTTAATACTGTTACATTCCCAAAGGCAGGTTTCTCTTCTATGCCCTATTGTGCAGACAACCTTAATAAGCCAATTATATTCAATTATTCTCAATTACAAAAGGGATAAAAAGAGAAAGCTAATTTTTTTAAGACAAATTCCAGTATAAGGAGAACGTGCCTGATTTCCTGAGCTACTGTAAGACCTTCCGCGTATCCCTTTGCTTTTGGAAACATCATCTAGTCCAAAATAACGTCTCTTGTTTATTTATTCAAGAAATATTTACTGACACCCTTGTGTGCGGAGCACCATTGTTCTGGACCCTGAAGATACATCAGTGAACCAAATACATAAAAATCCTTCCCCCTTTGGGGCGCCTGGCTGGCTCAGTCGGTGGAGCATGTGACTCTTGATCTTGGCATCATGAGTTCAAGCTCTGCTTGGGGTGTAGAGATTACTTTAAAAAAAATCCTTCTCCTCCTGAAGTTCATTCTGTGGGGGAGACAAGCAGTAACTGTGAATGGTGCATGATGACAAAACTAGGAAAGATCCAACTGGGTGGCTAGAGGAGCTGGAGCTGAGTGACAGGGAGAACTGTGGGTCAGGGAGGAGAGCAGGTGTGAGGCATGAAGACAAGTGACAGAGGGCCTTGTTGCCACCTGAAGGGACTGCTGTAAGTTGCCATGAGGACCCGGCTTTTACCCTGAGGGAGCTGAAAGCTGTTTGTTATGAACAGAGCAGGGACAAGATGGAACTTCTGTTTTCAGAGGATCCCTCTGGCCACTGAGTTGTAGGGAGGGGCCAAGAGTGACAGCAGAAAACCAGAAGCTATTGCTGTCGTCTGCCTGAGAGCCGGGGCCGTGGTGGAGGTGAACAGAGGCGGTCTGATTGTGGATGTCCTCTTGAAGGGAGAGGATTTGGAGGCACTAAGATTTCCTGGTGGTTTGCACAAGGAGTGTGAGAAAGAGAGGCGCTGAAGGCGGTTGCTAGGTTTGGGGGCTGAACAAAGGGGGAAATAGCGACTGATGTAGAAAATGAGACAGGGTTGCCAGACCATAGATTCTACCTCAGATATTCTTTAAAGTGGCGTTTTAGGAAGCAACTTGGTAGTAGGTCATGGGGTCGTGCCTGCTATCTATCATCTGACCCTGAAGCGATGTCGGAGCTCTCCAGGGGCAATAACATGACATTCAGGCATTCATCCTACTGATGTTTATTGAGTACTTACTATGTGCTGCATGCTGTTCTAGGCGTGTTCTAGGAAAACCATTTAAAAAAGGGTCACTTTCAGGGCATCTGGGTGGCTCAGTCAGTTGAGTGTGCAACTCTTGATTTTGGCTCAAGTGATGATCTCAGGGTCCTGAGATCGAGCCCCACATTGGGCTCTGCACTGAGTGTGGCGCCTGTTTGAGATTCTCTCTCTCCTTCTCCCTCTGCCCCTCCCCACTTGTTCTCTCTCAAAAAAAAAAGTCCCTTTTCCTATGGATGTTCAACTGGGAGGAGCCAATGATGATACACAGACATACACTATGCCAGCTGTGGATGCATACTAGGACAAAACAAATATCCAAGAAAGGGGGTGGGGAAGGAGGAGGATTCATTGGTAGGGGGATCCCTGTGAGAGACTATATTTGTCTCCTGTGGCTGCTGTAACAAAATACCAGAAATATATTCTCTCACGGCTCTGGAGGCCAGAAGTCCAAAAGCAGTATCACTGGGCCAAAACCAAGATGTCAGCAGGTCGTACACCCTCTGGAGCTTGTAGGGGAGGCTCTGTTGCCTGCCTCTTCCAGCTTCTGGTGGAAGCATCCCCAGCCCCCACCCCTGAGGTCCTGTCCCCTTCTCTGCAGTGTCCAATCTCCCCCTTCCCCTTCTCATAAGGATACATGTGACCACGTTCAGGGCCCACTGGATTATCTAAGTCTCCTTAAATCACATCTGCACAGACTCTTTTTTTCCTTTTAAGGTAGCATTTACACCTTCCAGGAATTAAGACCTGATATATTTGGGCGTCATCCTATAGCCAAATACAGAGACTTCGCTGCAAACCCAGAAGAGAACTTAAGGTGATAGTTTCTTTTGTACCACTTTTTCAATTAAAATTCATGATTTTAGTTGAATGGGTGGCTCAGTCAGTTTAAGCATCTGCCTTTGGCTCAGGTCATGATCCCAGTGTGTCCTGGGTCCTGGGATCGAATCCCGCCAGGATCCTTGTACAGCGGGTAGTCTGCTTCTCCCTTTCCCTCTGCCCCTCCCCCTACCCCCACTCTTGGTTGCTCTCTCTCTTTCTGTCTTGCGAATAAATAAATGTTTTTTAAAAATTCGTAATTGCTTCTCAATACGTATAAATCAGTTATCATGCTGCATGCCTTAAGCTTATACAGTTTTGTATGTCAATTATTTTTCAATAAAACTGACAGAAAAAAAAATCATATCCCTAAAACAGATTGCCTTGTCCAGGAAACATGAATGGTCAGGAGAAAGGTGCTTGTTTCTCAGTCTTCAGGAAATCTGCTTTCAGCAGGAGCCATACTTGGGAGAAGCTTGACTTAATAAGTAAATGAAAAACTTATGCTCACGTTTGTATCACGGAAGCAAAATAACAAACTACCACTGTAGTTAGGGTTAACCATTCACCCACTTCTTTGTTCATCTAGTAAACATTTGCTGCTACTGTATAAAGTGGTGGTGGAGAGCTCAGGCTGGAGGACAGTAAAAATCTAGGTTCAAATCCTGGCTCTGCCACTTACTAGATGTGTGATCTTGGGACATCTACTTAGGCTCTGTTTCCATATCTGCAAATAAGGTTGTCATAAGGATGAAAGGAGATGCAGGGTGCCTCAAGCCCTTTGCCTGGTATAGAGAAAGTATAGAGAAAATGAAATAAGTGTTCATTATTAACCTCCAGTCTGGGCCCCAACCCCACTGTCCCTGACTGTCTTCTCCCGACTAGGATCTAAGTTCTGTGAAAACAGAGACTTGGTGTTTTTTGCTTTTTTTTTTTATTAAAGATTTTATTTACTTATTTGACAGACAGAGATCACACGTAGGCAGAGAGGCAGGCAGAGAGAGGAGGAAGCAGGCTCCCTACTGAGAAGAGAGCCCGACACGGGGCTCAATCCCAGGACCCTGGGATCATGACCTAAGCCAAAGGCAGAGGCTTTAACCCAGGCGCCCAAGACTTGGTGTTTTGTTCACCATTTGGACCCCATCCTTCAGCACCTGGCACCTATTAGATGCTCAGTAAATGTTTGAATGAATGAATGTGTGCATGTATGTCATGGAGTTTACTAGTCAAATGTCTGGAAAATGACCCAGTGTCCACCTACCTCTACCACAATCTCAAACTCCTCAAACTTCAAAGGAAGGAGCAAGTCATTATTACTATTTTTTTAAGATTTTATTTATTTATATGAGAGAGAGGGAGAGAGAGAGAATCTCCAGCAGACTTCCTGCTGGGTGAGGAGCCCGACGCAGGGCTCGATCCCAGGACCCTGAGATCACGACCTGAGCCAAAACTAAGAGTCAGACACCCAACCAACTGAGCCACCCAGACGCTCCTCACAGTTATTACTTCTATAAATGGAGATAAGAGAGGAAAGAGATAAAAAATGGAGGTCCTGGGTAATATCTCATGGCTAATGTACTAGTTAACTAGGGCTAGTTAGGCCATCTTGGAACCCCTTCTGGCTCCTGACCTGGCACTCAAGAAGGAAAACCAACAACAAACCACTTCTATCTTTCCATGGGCCCAATCTCTATACCCCATCTGCAAATATTCCTGTCATCCACGGGAAGATGACCAGATTGCAACCTTCTCAAGCATGGAACTTCTAGGCTATGCCTTTCTTCACAAGCCCAGCCCAGGCCTTCATTCCTCTAACTGTATTCTGTGCACGTTTTCATTACCCAAAGCATCTAAGTATGGTGGAGAGGCGTGTAATAGATTCCCATTCATTCATTCATTCATTCAACAAACCTCTTGCACACTGACTTTGAGCCAGTTTAGTGTGGTGGGTACCAGGGGTTCCAAGACGCCCCGAGGGTGTTTCCAACATGGCTGGGGAGACAGACAAATTAGTGGTGACTGAACTGCAGTGTGTAGGTGTGAGAAGGCAGAGTGGTAGGACAATGGAAGCAATTCTGTTTAGATAGAAATCAGAGAAGGTTCTTTGAAAGACATTTGAACTACGTCATAAAGAATGAGTGCCAGTTCACCAGATGGAGGGGGCGTGGGGGAGACTTTCCACATCAAGGGACTGCAACATGCAAAATGAATGTCCAAATCAATGAGTTCCCAGTGTTGTCTGAGCCCAGACCTTCTGTCTTCTGCATGCCTGGGACACCTGCCTGAACTTCTCTTGCCCTGGTTCTGTAAATGATGATCTGACACTGTGAAATATGTTCTCCAGGCTGCAAGGTCCTCAGGTCAAGGTAATGGGTCACTAGCCAGCCAGTGCCTCCAAGGAGTGGACCAGAGTCTGAAAATCAAATATGCGGACCCCACATCTCAGATGAGCAGAGGGAAGGCATGGGGTAAGGCATGTGATGTTTACGTTCAGAAACTGCAAAGCCACTAGCTTGCAAAGTGTCATTACGTCTGCAGGTGGAGGGTAATTTTCTCGTTACTCAAGGACTCTTGATCGGGCTCAGATTGGTCTCTGGGGAATTGCTTTATGACCCAGAGCCGGGCAGCGGTAGATAGGAGATGTGGTTTGCTGGGCAGAAGTTTACAAGGCAGGAAATTGCTTCACTGGGCACAACCATTCATAAGAAACACCTCTGGGAAAAGGAGACTGGGCTCCTGGCAGGTCTGGCCCTGGCCATGTGTTTACATCAGCAACAGCCCATGTTCCTGGTTACACAATGTGGCAGCGTCACTTCAAGTGGGGGGATCTTTGCCCCATGGAGGAGTAAACACATTCCTCACCTGCGATGGAATTAGCAGACCTCACAGACTTTGCAGGGACTCTCCCAGAGGCCCTAATGTCTTAGGTAGGTGACCCTAAACATGATTAGCTAGACACCCAAACTTGAGTCGAAATTCTATTGAATTCCCCCTTTAATGGTAGCACAGGTTCAGATGAAGATACTGCAGAACTGAAGGGTAGAAAAGTGTGACGCTCTCTTGTCAGGCAGTCGCCAAAGCCACACTGGGTGTCTTAGGAACAATCCAGGTGCTGGCATAGGGGTCATTGGTCAGTCTTTGGGGAGGAGAGGGACAGGGCTATGGGTTGTTTGCATGCATTCCAAAGCCCATGTGTCCATTGTCCCACCAGCTCGGAGCTGAGGTTCAGAGCCCAAAGCTTTTCTGCACAAGAGCCATCAGATCTGCACCTGTCATGGGGAGGGAAGATAAGGGGCAGTGGCCAATGTCTCCAGAACCATGGGGGTCTGTCTGGCAAGTTGCTGGAGGCCTCCAACCCAGCACTGCTCATTAGAGTCAAGGGCCCTACTCCTACCCACCCCCTTGGTGACCCCATCTCGGTCTGGTTAGGTGAGCCAAGGAACTGCTTCCCTTCTCTGAGGCCTCAGTTTGTATATCTGTGAAATGGGGGACTTCCGGTGCTACTAAGTGTCACAGCTCCAAAGTGAGGATCCAGTGAGACTCTGAATTTCCTTGCCCTCAAGTGTGTTCGCACACCCAGGGTTTGGTGCATTTTTCTGGCAGTTGGGCAGGCAGGCGGACTTGGAGGAGAATCTTATATTATGTTTTTTTACCTTCATATGAGAAGTTGCAAATGGTAAATCTGCTGTTACCTCTGACTTAGTCCAGAACCCACTGTTCATGTACTTATCCTTCCGGACAGAACATTCTGGGGCAGGAGCAGCTAGCAGGCTACAGAAGGCCCTGGGCCGGCCCTCTCTGAGGTACTTTCATTTCTTTGGAGATTATTTGTTTAATTCTGTCTGCCATTTGTAAGTTCCTCTTTTTTTGTAGCTTTATGGTTTTATTAACATAAATATGACGTGCACATAGGCTGTCTATTCATTTTCTTGGCTGCATGGCCTGGCATTGGGATTGGTGACTCTCATGGCCAGCTGGGCTGCTCTTTCCACGGTGGCTTTGCGGTTCTTGGAGGAGACGTTGTGAGCAATCTTTGCACAGTAAGATTTGTTCCACGTGACATTGTGGAGTAGGAACTTCAGAAGCCACTGGGGAGCATGTGCTTTGTTTTCCTGCTGCTCCTATTACCATTGTTGGGCATCAAGATCTGGCCCTTAAATCTTCTGTGCACCCTATTGTCAGTGTCTCTGGATTTCCACCAGTTGAACTTAATTTTGACATACTGGTCTGACTGGTGCCAGACAAATGACTTGTCCTCTTTTGAACGATCTTGGGCTTCCCCAGAGGTCTGAGGGCGGACATGTCACCAAGTAGGAGACAGCTGCCACCCCTGCAGCCAGTGCCGAGGAAGCGAGGGGAAGGTGGCACATGAAGGTTTCCCATTTGCAAGTTCTAAAGAGGCCCAGACCATGTCCCTATTGGTCACTGTTCTAGCTCCATTACCTCACAGGAACGAATAAACACGTGTGTAAATGCAGGTATGAATAAATCAATGGGTTGCATTTTTTTTTTTAATCTGAAAACCACTGATATCCTGAATCCATAACAACATACAGTGGACTTCGGATCACCGAGCTTCTACCTTGTCAGATAAATAGCAGCCTTGATTCCTGGTTCCCTTTTACAGATGGAACAGTTGTGTCAGGAAAAGCAAGGTGGGGTACAGAGCTAAAGCCCACCAAGGACACAAGGGCAATTCCTAGCCCATCAGGTAATTAGGTCCTGAAATATCCACTTTAGGAGTTGTTTTCAAGCCCCTCAGGATCTCATGCTTTTGTTCCCTGCCTTGCCCATTCCTGGTGAAGGACACTGCAAAAAAGTTTAGAGCCATTGTCCCTAGACATTGGGGGAAGAGTGTTACAGGCCACCTGACCTCCAGCTCCTGCAAAAAGAACCAGGATAATTCCAGAAGGGAAGGGATGATCCTGTGGGTCAGCCCGGAGGAGTGTGTGGCCAGCACAGCATAGGACAGACTCAGAGGAGTGTTTTGGTATCAAGGGCATGGCCATGCAAGTATGTCAGGGACCCACTTCAGGATGGTACCCCTGAATGTAGTGTGTGTGTTTATGGGTCTGATGTCCTAAAAGGCATGCTTCGAAAACTGGGGCATAGGCAGTGAGCCTTAGGGAGTACAAAAGGCCATAGGAAAAATAGCTCATCTTCTCCAGGCACCAATTTTTATTCAGAAATCAGTAATTTTAACTACATATTTTTTTATATGAAAGCAAATGCAGGGGCGCCTGGATGGCTCAGTGGGTTAAAGCCTCTGCCTTCGGCTCAGGTCATGATCTCAGGGTCCTGGGATCAAGCCCTGCATTGGGCTCTCTGCTTAGCAGGGAGCCTGCTTCCTCCAGTCTCTCTCTCTCTCTGCCTACTTGTGATCTCTGTCTGTCAAATAAATAAATAAATAAATAAATAAATAAATAAATCTTTAAAAAAAAAAGCAAATGCATGATCATGGTGCAAAATTTGCACACATTTTTGAGAGGGAAATATTGGGCTTCAAAGAAGTCTCCTGTTTGCGGTGATCTGAAACCCCATACCGCTTGCGAAGCGCGAATTTGCTCTTTTCTGCCATTAATAGGGCTTAAGTAGAAACAGTTTCAGAAGCACCCCCCTAAAAAGAGGCATGATGTGCAGAAAATGCCACCCATTGATGATACCCCCACCATCTATGCATGATGCTAGACCCCCACTCTAAGCAGAGAGGGTGACCTTGATGAGACAATGGCATTGCTACAGCAACAGCCTCTCCCATCATCTAGGCTGGCCCTCGGATTCCAAGAGATCAGCTTGCTGTCCTTCTTCCCCCAGGTTCTCAGAGGCATACATCGCCTGTCCTAGAAGAAGAGTTGCACTCCCATTATCATTTCCTCTCTTTCCCGAGGCCAGCATGGGTGAGCCACTCTGTTAAGGTGGGTTAGGATGAGCTGAACTCCAGACGGACACCTGCACCTCCTCCTTCCTTCCTCCTGAGGGCAGTGGCTGCTCTGGCTGCAGATCCATGGGGAGCACAAATTAAATCGCAAGGCCCACCTAACATGCAGTGGGGGCTAGTTTTACTTACTGTGTCCAGGCCACCGGCTTAAGGAATTCATTCCAAATAGAGACACTACTTTTTGTACTTTTATTCACCTTTTTGAGATGAGGACACTGACATGACATAGGAAAAAGCTAGACAAGCAGGTAGCCAGTGAGTTAATATCTCTACTCTGAATATGCAGAGATCCCCAGTGAACAGGATCTGGGTCTGGGGTTATCTGCTTAAGTTTACTCTTTGTCAAACTTTGGTTACCAAAGCAGATTCCCCGGGGGGCCCCGGCTCCAGCTCCCTCCTGTGACCTCTTGGCAAGCGAACTCCTCTGGGTCTCCCTGACTCAGGGGCAAGCCCCTGAAAGTGGGAATGATGTCTAATTAATCTTTGTGCCACCTCCTGCTTAGCAGGGTCTTTGCACATGAGACTCCCCCAGTAAATATTTCTGGTGATGAGTATGACAGCAATTTACCAGATAGTTCTGAGTCGTTTACCAAGTAATTGTGTTCTGCGCAGTCTGCTGGGCATAGAGATTCAATGACAAATAAGAAACACTCTCTTCCCTCAAGGAGCTTGTGGCTTAGCAGGGAAAGCTACCCTCCCAGACAGGACAAGCACTTCCTGCACTGTAGCCAGAGCACCCGGCAGCTAACCTGGAAACTTCTGAAGCCGTTGAGGTGGGCTTGGCCTCCCACAGCTGCAATCAGGGGGGAACCAAAAGGAAAGTGGCGTCGGCTGTCCTTCCACAATCACAGGAATGCCTAGAGCGGGTGGGCGGGAGGGTGACCTCCCCATCACCCTGTAGGAAAGTGAGGCCAGGCTCACACCTGTTGAGACAGGTACCTCCCATTGGCCCATTGGCCCATGTTTGCAGAGGACGATTGGAGAACTCCGGGGAGGAAGGGGATGGGTCACAAGCAGGTGAGCCTCCTTTCTGTGGCACCAAAAGCATCAGCATGGAGATAGGGCGGCTGTGCTAGAAGGATTTATAACTCCAGATTTCTAGGTCTTATCAACAAGCTCTTTCTCAGTCGTGATATTGGGGGGAGGGCAGGGGAGCAGGAAGGCAGGGACAGACTGGAGAGGGGCATTGTGGGGAGGGGAGAATCTGGCAGAAGTTTGCACATCTGGGTGTAGCGAATAGAGGAGTTCGGAAGGGAGGGAGAGCAGGAAGAGTGACGAGAGAGGCAGGGGCGGGGGAAGCTGTTCCGGCAAATATTCCTATGGGATATTGAACCGGTTAATAATAATGCTTGATCCCTTGTCTTGTTCCCTGTGGCCCAGGCCTGAAAGGCCGTAAACCTGCTTTGGAACACAGTGAAATCCTGAGGCAAGCCCAGAGAGCCAGCCCAGGGGATGCACTGTCTTACCCAGGTTTCTACTCTCCAGAAGTTTCTCCCCACCCCCAGAGGTCCTCACCCAGTGCATTTTATTGCTTGGGGGAGGGGTCAGGTGGTCAGGGTCGCTGGTCATACCTGCAGCTTCTGAGGCAGGGGCACAGCAGAATGGGGAAAGGCAACTTTGCTGGTCAAGGGGAGAAGGGAAGAAGGAGACTCTGTAAGTGGCAATGGCAGGCCCGTGGCCACTGAAGGCACCAATGCTGCCTTTAGGTGCCTCTTTCTCCCTCTCTTCCCCTGCTGTTCATTGTTACTTGATGCCACCTGAATAAAAACATGGCCGAAGGGAAGTAGCACGTTCTGCGGTTTGCCCCTGGCTACACCCCAGCTGACTACTTCGAAGGGCAGGGACTTCCCTGGCAGGCCTCCTCTGGACTCAGCCCCCAGTCTGCATTCAGCTCCCAAGTGGGATGGCAGGCTCAGCAAGACTTGAAAACAGCCCTCTGAGGACCCCGGGAGCAGGCCTCCCTCCTCCGGCTTCCCCACCGAAACATCAAATGCAGCAGACCTGGGTGGGAGGGTGGAGTTAACAAACACAGCCAGGCTTGGGGGAGGCTTGTCTGCCGCTCCTTCAGACTCACCACTCCAGCCTGAGCACATCCCCCCTGGGACTTCAAAGCCAGCGGCTTGTTTGCCTGGCCACAGAGCAGCAATAATGCTTTCCCTTTTGACCTAAGAAGGCATCCCTCCATTGTTGCCGGAGGACGGCTGGCCAGAGGGGGCAGCAGAGAGCACAGGACCCTTCTGTGGGGGCTGAGAAGTGGGTATTGCTGCCGCCTGCCCTGCAAGTCTCAGACCAGGGGATGTGTTGAGTAGGCCTGAAAGGCCCCCAGATACACCTCTGGAAGGACTGCCCCAGCCAGGGATCGGTTTGAGAGGGCAGGCTTACCCCACCACAGACTGGTGGAACTGGACATACAAATGTCCCAGGGAATGGAGACCGCAGCCCCATGCACTAGCTACTCACTTGAAGGCAACCCTTGGTTCCAGGAACTGCTCGCCACGAACGTGGTGGTATAGTGTGTGTGTGCTTGTCCATGCCGTGTATACGTGCGTCCATACACACATGTGTGCTCGGGAATGTGCATAGCCCAGTGATCCCAGACACCGGCCTGTGGTTCTCTAGGAATCATGCCCTTGACTCACATTCTGAAAGCAAACGTTTATGCTTGATCTGAATGCAAAACCAGAGAATGGTATATGAGAAGCAGTAAATTAATCCAGACAATCAGCTCAGGAAATGGAGAAACCCATCTTAGGACTGCTGAAGCCTTACTTACCCTTTAACTTCCTTCTGCCAGGTTGATGATGAAACACTCATATTTTCAGGGATCCTCAAAGAGGTGTGAAAAGTCTTCCCAGACTGTAGCATCCAGCATACTGATAGACCTTTAACAAGACAGGAATAATGATGACAAAGATGATTTTTGGTAATAATGATGACGATGATGATTTTTTCCCTGAAGAATGCTCCCCTATGGAAGAGGATACTGAGAGTGTCTAGGCTTTTTCTGAAGAGATGGCCCCACAGTAGAAGCACCGTAGTATAAGGGAAGTTGAGGATACACTAGAGTCACCCAGAGCTAGGTTCACATCCCAATTCTGTCACTTACAGCCTACATGACCCTGAGGACATGATTTAACACTTAGATCTCACATTTTTTCATCTATAAAGGGGCTGAAGCCTACTGGAAAATGCTACCCTTGGAAAGGAATGTCGCTGGTGATTATGACTAGAGGAAATTATTTGGTGAAGGAACCAGCTGGGGTGGGAACTCAGGTCTGGGGCTGCAGGTCCCATGCATGGGGCATCCACAGCAGGTCACTTCCCAGTCTAAAGACACAGCAGCCACAGTGGTTCAGAGCCCAGACACCACAAAGGGGCTGCCAGAGTCCGATCCCACACACCGCTTTCAGCTGCATGACCTTGGGCAGGCACTTAATCTCCATGCCTCAGTTTCCTTACCTGTAAAACAAGATAATAGTGTCTACCACAAAGGACTGTTGTCAAGACAAAAAGAGTTAATATATATCAAGTATCTAGTACTTAGAAAATGGACAACAGGTAACTTTTCTTTTTTTAAATTATGGCTCTTTGTTTTCATGTGGACAGTTCAAAGGAAGTCAGCAGTAGCTTTTGTTTAATGCAAAAAAAAAAAAAGAAAAGAAAAAGAAAAAATTGGGGTTTTAAAGAAAAGCATCGTTAGGAACCTGGTTGAAGGATTTATATTTTTAGAAGGGAAATACAGTGCGGATATCTATATCTGTTTTTAAAGAAGTTTTGGAAGGTTAAGTTTTAAAGCTAGCTTGGGAGGGCTCATTTTCAGGATTAAAGTAATTTGGGGCTGGTGTCACAGTGCTAAGTATAGGGTGATAGGACAGTGGTCACTGCTCAGGACCTTGGAATGGATCTTGCTGTCACACAATGCAGGTAACAGAGAGTGAGACAACAAAAAGTAATCAAGGTGCCAACTGACATTTTTGAATCAAGCATTCATCATGTAGATCCAAAAGGTATAGGCATAGGCTGTGTTGAGGTAGAGGTGCCGGAAACTGTCAGCCAGTGGCACAGCCTGTAGTAATTCCCCAAAGCCTAGATGCTCGTGTGGAGTGAAGCCAGCATTCTTTTTGTTTCCCTTGGGGTTGCGAAGGTCGATTTCTTCATGAGCCACATTAAGGACCCATATAGCAAAAGGGGCTTCTGGGAAGCCAAACCCTTCAGGAACTTGTGAAAGGCTTCATCCCAGTGCTGCCAGTACCCCAAGCGTAACAGACCTTGGCCTGCTTTAGGTACATAGGCTGTTACCAGCACAAATGCGTCAAATTCAGCCACAACCATTCAGCCTTCCTGCCATCTCATGTTTGCAGTTTTCATTATTGTATTGTCAACACTGGAGTCACACAATGCTATCCTTATAAATACTGTCCAGGCAAAATTACGATTATTTGGTGGAGACGAGGAACATAGGTTGGAGTAGGGGGAGGCTTATTGATTTGTAAGTATGGGTTTGTAAACAGGACAGGAGCAAGGGAGATTTGGGCAGCTAGGATTTCCATCTCAAAGGCATGTTCCTGAAATTCATTTGTGTTAGATAGAAGGATGGATAGATGGTAACCCCATTAAACCAATATTGGGCATTCCATCCATGAACATGGTATGTTGCTCTATTCATTTAAACCTTCTGGCCTGTCAATAAAGCTGAGCAGAGAACTCTGAGTCTTGCTGTCTCTTTCCCTCCTGGGGTTCTTCTATCATCTCTTAAGAAGGTTTTTAAAAAATCCTGAGATTTCTGGTTTCTCATAAGAAGTTTAAACTCTATAGCAAAAATCTCAAAGTACTGATGCTCTGAAACTTTACTTTTATCCTGTCCCAGGACAGCAGCTCTAAACGAATTCACCTATTCCTGACTAATCAGGTGTTTCCTGGTTACCTGTTGGCAGCCTCCAAGCTGCAGATGCTTCCCCTTTTGTCCCTGTTACAGAGTAGATTTCTGTACTAGCTGCCTTCCCTTAGACCTCGCCCTGACCTAGAGAGCTCTGAAGTGCTGCAGGAAAGGATACAGGGGATGGAATGGGAAAAAAAGCCAAAGAGTGAACCCTAAACTTAAGTCAACAATGTGCCATCGTTGCTAAGAAGACAAAACTCTAGAGTGCATCAATAGAAGTGACTATGTCCAGATCATGTGGCAAAAGAGCCCCACTTGTTTGCAATCAGACCCCACCTTAAAGTCTGGGCATCAGTTTCAAGAGGGACAGTGACCAACTGGAAAGCATTGAGAGGAGAATAATCAGAATAGTGAAAAGTCTGTAAATAATCTCATGTAGACAATAGCAAACATTCTAGAGATGGGTATCTCACAGGGAAGATCCAAGGAGAACAAATACTTGAAGAGGTATAATGTAGAGGAGAAAATGGATTGCTCTCTGGACCATATTGTGGGGAGAGTGTGGAGCCACATGACGATTATTCAACTGTTTTTCAAGGAAGCAAACCTACCCTAGCAGTAGGTAAAGGCTGGAGGGTGATCTCAGCAATGGGGTATAGGGATAACTACATTAAATAGGAGGTTGGAAAAGATAAGAAGCCATTCAACTCTAAGAGTCTGTGAGGTTTTATTTTTTTGTTTGTTTGTTTGTTAAGTTATAAGTAGGACAAGTCTTCTGTTTAGGTAAAACAGTATCTGCCTAACACTCCCACTATTAAAGGCATCTAACTGGGTAAAACAATTGTTCTGAAATAATCTCTTTTAAGATGCAGTGTGTTGTCTGAGAAAGGTGACATATTAGCACAGATGGGGAGCCAGAAGGAAGTTTGGAATCATGGAAATAGCATTTGACTGTGAATCAGAAGATTTTGGTTTGAATCTTCCACTTATTAGCTATGTGGTCTTAAGCAAGTTGTTTACCTCTTTGAGTTTCTGTTTCTTCATCTATTAAGTGAGAATAAAAATGCCTATTCTCAGATACCAAAGACATATACCTTTTGCTGGTACAGACCTACCAGGCACAGCGTAGTTCCAGAGCCAGCAACTCTAGTGACATATCATAGTAAAGGTGACATGTTCCTTTAACTAACATCTATCAACTTTCACCACTTTCATCCATATTCTACTGGCTATCCCAGGCAATGCCACAGGGCAAGAAAAGAAATAAAAGGTATAATGATTGGAAAGGAAAAAATAAAGTTGCTATTTGTTAACAATATGATTGTCTTCATAGAAAATCCAAGGAAATTTAAACACCGATTATTGTAACTATCACAAGAATTGTGAGAGATTGCTGAATTCCATCTCAGCATATCAAAAAATCAAAAGCATTCTTATATGCCTGCAAAAACTGATTAGAAAGTGTAATCTTTAAGAATTCCTGTCACCATATCCGCAAAAACTAAAAGGTATTTGGTACTAGCAATGGTTCTAATAAAAGAAGTGTTGATTCAAATGGAGAAATTATAAAACCTCATATTCCATCATGGATGGAATATCCAATATTATTTTTTAAATCCCAAATTACCCTATAAATTCAATAGAGTTCCAGTAACAATCTCAACCTGGCCATATCTGTGTATAGGAAACTTTCAAGCTAATCTTAAAATATGACAGAAAAGAGCCAAGAATAGTAAATACAATTTTGAAGAAGAAGGATGAGACATTTGCTTTACCACAAGTAAAAATTTTTAATAAGGCTATAGTAATTAAAATAGTATGATTCTGACACAGAAAGAGAAAAATAACTGCAATGAAATGGAATAGAGAGCTCAGAAATAGACCCATGCATTTAAGAATTACAGCAATGGCATCACAGATGACTGGGAAAATGATGGATAGTCAATAAGTGATGCTAGAACAATTGATTATCAATATGTAAAAATAACAATAAAATTACCTTCTTATCTTACACTGTATATAAGGAGTAACTTAAAGGCTTTGATGTGAAAAAGCATAGTTTTTAAACTGTTAGAATAAAATATTAGAGGATAGTTCTGTGGCCTTGGAGTAGGGCAGGATTTCTTAGGTAAAACCCTAAAAGCACAATACTATAAAGAATACACTTGACTATATTAAAATGGAGATTTAATATACTAAATGTGCTTAATATATTAATTATATATTTTTTTAAAGATTTTATTTATTTGATGGGACGCCTGGGTGGCTCAGCCGGTTAAGCTGCTGCCTTTGGCTCTGGCCATGATCCCGGAGTCCTGGGATCGAGTCCCGCATCGGGCTCCTTGCTCTGCAGGGAGCCTGCTTCTCTCTCTGCCTCTGCCTGCTTGTGCTCGCGCTCTCTTTCTCTCTCTCTGACAAATAAATAAATAACAAATAAAATTTTAAAAAAAGATTCTATTTATTTGAGAAAGACTGCATGAACACAAATGAGTGGGGGGAGGGGCAGAGGAAGAGGGAAAAGAAGACTCTCCACTGAGCAGGGAGCCCAACAGTGGGCTCAATCCCAGGACCCTGAGATGGTGACCTGACATGAAGGCAGACGCTTCACCGACTGAGCCACCCTGGCGCCCTGTATTATATTGAAATAGAAAAAAAAACACAACCAAGTGAAAAGCCAAGCTCCAAAGTGGGAGAAAATCTTTTCAAAGAATACTACTAACAAAGGGCGAGTTCCAGGTTATATAGACATTCTAACAAATCTATTTTTTTAAAAAGGACCCACAGCCTAAGAGAAAAAATACACAAATATGAACAAGCAGGTCACAGAAAAAGAAACACAACAGACAAGAAACAAATGCAAAGTTACTTGACCTCACCAGTATTTTGAGAAATGCGACTTAAAATCACAATAAGAACGACTTTCCAGTAAAGATGGGGCTTATTGAGCATTCTGCCATTTCCTCCGAAAACCTCACAAAGATGACAGCAGATTCTTTTTATAAAAGGCATAAACTCACAAGGATAAAGAGAATGGGAGAGAAGGCTATAGCACTAAAACTTTGGAAGCCAGAAAGCAAACAAATGGGAGATAACTGATTCAGAAAACCAAAGAAAGCTGAAATCTCAATCTATAAATGGAGAAAACTGGGAAGTAACCCATGTTGGTCTTCCAGATACCTCGGGCAACGAGGATGAAGACAGAGTGATAAATAAGACTGGATGGAAATCTTTAAAAAGCCAATAGGTTCCTAGATTTCCTTTCTTGTTTCATGCAGCCAGAACTTTTAAGAGACTAAAACAAAGAGTCTGTGGAAAAGAAAAAAAGCAGACAAATGTGAGAGCAAGTTATTATACAGAGAACAAGAGAATTAAGTGAATGTTTATATAGTAAATCCTGATAAAGTAAAGGGAGACTGTACCCTCCAGGAAGGAGATTGGGAAATGCTTCTAATGGATTCTGACTAGTCCAAGGGGAAAATCTTAGTACTTCTGACATCAGAGTTCCCCCAAGGACATGACCCAGCCAGGTAAGTGAACACCGTAATCTCAAACTCAGAACTTTCAGTTTTTTAGTGCCCCATGTTTAAATATTAGTGAGCATTTAGCATCACCAGACTCCTAAGGAAAGACCTCTAACAAGGACAATAAAGATGAAAAGAAACAGGAAAAAGCAACCTGGAGAAAATAGATTCTAAGCAGGAAAAGAAAACTAAGAACAAACCAAAAAATTGAAACAAATAATAAAAGGACTATAATTACTATTCTTAGAGGGTTAAGAGTAGATATTACTACATCTGCAAAACAAGATGGAGGAAACATTAAAATGAACACTTGAGGAATTTTAAAAATGTTAGAAATTTAAAATTAAAAAAAGAAATTAAAAATATATGACAATTTCAATAGAAAACTTAATAAATGGATTGGAAAATAAAGCTGAGAAAATTCCCAGAAAGTTGAATTAAAGACAAAGGAAAAAAAAAAAAACATAGGAGAGAAAATAAGACCAATGCAGGAGGTCCAATATCTAAATTATAGGAGTTCCAGAGAGAGCCGAGAAAGCAGAAGAGAGGAAACGCTCAGATAAATAATCCAAGGAAAATTTCCCAGAAGTAAGACCTGGTCTTCTGGATGGAAAAGGCCCACCAAATGGCCACCACATTAGATGAAAACAGATCGACCCATACATACATATTCTTAAATACATAAAACCACAGAATGAATTCAAACCAACCTCAGAACAGTGGATACTGGCGAAGTATGAGAGGGTAAGAGGAGTGGGGAGGGATACAGAGTGGGTTTCAACTAAATCTATAAACTTTCTTCAAAAAAGAACTGGCTATGACAAAATGTTAACTTTTATTAAATATGGGAAGTAAACATGAATATCTGTAATCTCTGAATGGTTCTGTTCATAACTATATAATTATAAAATTATAAAATTTATAGAATTATAAAATTTATAATTATAATATATAATTATATTTATATATCTCATATTATAATTACATTATAATATAAGATATATAATTATAAGTATAATTATAAATTTTCATAATTAAAATATAAATGCAATGAGGCTCAGGAAAATATATAAGAATAATCATAGCAAAAAAAGAAAAGAGGGGCACCTGGGTGGTTCAGTGGGTTAAAGCCTCTGCCTTCGGCTCAGGTCATGATCCTAGGGTCTTGGGATCGAGCCCTGCATTGGGCTCTCGGCTCAGGGGGGGAGCCTGCTTCCCCTCCTCCCCCGCCTCTGCCTACTTGTGATCTCCCTGTGTCAAATAAATAAATAAAATATTTTTTAAAAAAAGAATAATCATAGCAGCCAAAAACTGGAAATAAACTAAATGTCCATTCCAGGAAAACAGATAAGTTGTGGTATATTCATACGATGGAGTATTATTCAATAAAAAGGAATGAACAGCTAAGTCATGAACAATGTGGATGAATATCAAAAATACGTTTTAAGAAAAGGAGCCAGATACAAAAGCGTGTGGAATCCAACAACAGGCAAAATGAATCAAGGGTGATAGAAGAAGGAGTTGCCTAAAGAAAAGAGAAGGATTAAGGGATTGACTGGAAAGGACACAGAGAGTGATAGACCATTCTATACCTTGCTGTAAGTGAAAGTTACATGAGTGTATGATAATTACATACACTCATGTAACTGAGTGTATACTTTCATCATATTATTGTCTGTAAGTTGTACTTCAATGATGAATGATGAATGAAAAACAGGTGACCAAAGGGAGCTTCAAAGTTAAATTTTGGGGGACGTCTGCATGGCTCAGTTGGTTGAGTGGCTGCCTTCTGCTCAGGTCATGATCCCAGCGTCCTGGGATCAAGTCCCACATCGGGCTCCTTGCTCTGTGGGGAGCCTGCTTCTCCCTCTGCCTCTATCTACCACTCTGTCTGCCTGAGCTCGTGCTTTCTCTCTCTCTCTCTAAAAAATAAATAAATAAATAAAATATTTTTTTTTTAAAAAGTTAAATTTTGGGTTGAACCAATGGAATACTAGTCAGCCATCAAAAAATGAAAATTTGGTGCTCACTCTAGCAGCACGTATACTAAAATTGGAATGATACAGAGAAGATAAGCATGGCCCCTGCACAAGGATGACACAAATTTGCGAAGTGTTCCATATTTCAAAAAAACAAGAAAGAAAGAAAGAAAAAATGGAAGTTTTCCATTTGCAACGACGTGGATGGAACTAGAGGGTATTACGCTCAGAAATAAGTCAATCAGGGGCGCCTGGGTGGCTCAGTTGGTTAAAGCCTCTGCTTTTGGCTCAGGTCATGATCCCAGGGTCCTGGGATCGAGCCCCACATCGGGCTCTCTGCTTGGCGAGGAGCCTGCTTCCCTTCCTCTCTCTCTGCCTGCCTCTCTGCCTACTTGTGATCTCTGTCTGTCAAATAAATAAATAAAATCTTTAAAAAAATAAAATAAAATAAGTCAATCAGAGAAAGACAATTATCATATGATCTCACTCATATGTGGAATTTGAGAAACAAAGCAGAGGATCATCGGGGAAGAGAGGAAAAAATATAACAAGACAAAACCAGAGAGGGAGACAAACTGTAAGAGACTCTTAATCATAGGGAAAAAACTCAGTGTTGTTGCAGGGGAGGGGACTGGGGGGACGGGGTAGCTGGGTGATAGACATAAAGGAGGGCACATGATGTAATGAGCACTGGGTATTACATAGAATTGATGAATCACTAACCTCTGTCTCTGAAATCAGTAATACATTGTATGCTAATTAATTCAATTTAAATTTTTTTAAGGAAAAAAATAAAAATAAAAAAATTTTTAAATTTCAATTTAAAAATTTTAAAAAGGAAAAAAATAAATAAATTTGGGGTTGAAGCTCATGGTCTCCACTCCGTGACTCCAGATGTTCCTAAAGTAAAGTCCCAGGTGGGGTTGCAGAGCCCATTGTTTATAGAAGGTCCACAACTCTTCTGTATTTTCATCTTTTAACCTGCTCCAGAATCCACATGTAACGGTATCAGAGTGATGGTCTGCTTCAGAGCTCTGGGAAGAGGTAGGCAAAAAGGCTACGAAGAGGGATGCCTGGGTGGCTCAGTTGGTTAAGCGGCTGCCTTCGGCTCAGGTCATGATCCCAGTGTCCTGGGATCGAGTCCCACATCCGGCTCCTTGCTCGGCAGTGAGCCTGCTTCTTTCTCTGCCTCTGCCTGCCACTCTGTCTGCCTGTGCTCGCTCCTGTGCTCTCTCTCTATTTGACAAAATAAATAAATAACATCTTTAAAAAAAAAAAAAAGGCTATGAAGAAAATTCACCAAGCTCAGACCTCATCTTGGCTAAACTTCCTTCCCATTTATGAAGCTCCCTGACAACGTTCCTGGCCACAGGTAAGCCAGTCTTCACGCTCGAACCTCTGCAATGACAAAGAGCTACCCGCCTCCCCAGTAACAATACCAGTAGTAACGAGGAGCTAACTTGAGTGAGTCCTCTCCACGTGCCTGGCACTCTTCTCAGCCCTTTGCATGTGTTGACTCACCAAGACCGCTCGATCCAAATTTGGACAGATATGTCTGCAGAAAGTTCAGACGGGACTCCCCAGTTTCCCTCCGATCCTCATGAAGTCTCTTAAGAGGGGGAATGAGGAGTTTCATGTTGGAACAAGTTGCCATGGAGACTGCAAGGGAAGACAGATGAGTGTGCGATGGGCTTCATGCTTATCATCCTAAGCCCAGTCTATCCCGGGCTCTCAAGTCATGGCAGCAGTAATAGTAATAGTTAACATTTATTGAAGCACGTGCTTGCTTTACATGCATTTGCCTCATTTAACCCACAGATGGGCCAACTGATGCTTTGAAAGTTTAAGTCACCATCCAAAGGCCCCAGAACTGGTTGCCAGCGTTCTAGCCCCAGCTGTCTGGCCAGAGGCCGAGCTGTTAGCTATACCCCTTGGTACAGGTTTGCAAAGTTAATGTGTTTCTGAGAAGAGTGTAATAGAAAAATCGCTGAACAGCATGAGAAGGCTGGGGCTCTGCTCCCCCTTCTGTTACCTCTTTGTGAGCCTGAGCAAACTGCTCTCCCCTGTTCCTTCAGTATGAAACATGAGAGCGGTGTCAGATGACCCTGAAAGCCAGGCCTCACTCTGATAATCTGTGTTCTAAACTATAGGTGTCTACAGTTCTTTCCTGTCGGGAGTGTGTCCTGGGTCACACTCTAGTTAACTAATGTCTAGTTAGCATATGGAGATGAGGAGGAAGAGATGTGTGAATGAATGAATGAGCGGTCAGATGAAGTAGAATCTAGCATTTTTCTTTGCAGAAGTCTGTTCCTGGTCAGCTGATCCTGGAGAAAAAAAAAAAGAGGGTCCTGATCTCACTTTTCAGTTTCATTGCTTTTCTCCAGTCAGCTTCAAATCTTGGCCGATGAATAAAGCCCACTTCAACCCCAGGGCTTTCTCTCAAGGCCCAGCTGTAGGCTAGAAGCAGAAAGTGAATATGCATGGGGTGGCCAATTAGTTCGCTCACTGCCCTCATGACCTCTGACCCCTGCTGGGCCACCCCATCCATTAGCTGTCCTCTTCCCCTCTGCCCTCCTCTCTCCCAGTTTGAGCGGTTGTCGGGCCATTCTCTTTCAGCAAAGAAACATGCTCAGGCATTCAGCCAGCGGTTTCCACTTGTTGTTCCTTTGTCTCTTCCCTCTGTTGCCCTTGTTGCTAACCTGGTCACCACTCCTTGACCCTTGGCTGGGCTCTCGCCCCTCCTGGGGACAGGGAAGGGCAGTATTGCAAGGCAGGGCTCACTGGGAGGAAGAAGGCAAGTCCTTGCTTTTCCTTTTTGTTTGGATTTCATTCCACATGCTTGAGGGGATTTTTTTGGTTTTGTTTTTTTAAAGAATTTATTTATTTATTTGACAGACAGAGATCACAAGCAGGCAGAGAGGCAGGCAGAGAGAGACGGAGAAGCAGGCTCCCTGCGGAGCAGAGAGCCCGACGCGGGACTCGATCCTAGGACCCTGGGATTATGACCCGAGCCGAAGGCAGAGGCTTTAACCCACTGAGCCACCCAGGTGCCCTCACATGCTTGAGTTTTAATCCTAGTCCTCCTCACAAGAGAATCCCTGTAATGCTTTCCCTGGGGTGATGGTTTCTTTTAAAGGCAAGTGTTTTGGAGCACCTGGGTGGCTCAGTGGGTTAAAACCTCTGCCTTCAGCTCAGGTCATGATCCCAGGGTTCTGGGATTGAGTCCCACATCGGGCTCTCTGCTCAACGGGGAGCCTGCTTCCTCCTCTCTCTCTGCCTGCTTCTCTGCCTACTTGTGATCTCTGTCTGTCATATAAATAAATAAAAATCTTAAAAAAAAAAAGAAAAAAAAGGCAAGTGTTTTGAAGTTTTCTATGAGTTGGGAAGTCAGCAGTATGTTCCTTTGAGATGCTGGCTATTCTATGAGTTTGGGGGGAAAAAACTATATTACACACACACACATATATAAAAATTATGTGTATATGCATATATATAGATATGACATGACACATATATAGTTGATTAGGACAGGAAAGCCTAGTTCAAGATTATGGGTGTGTGAATACCTATCTGTGAAATAAGGTAAAGCAGTCATCAAAAGAGGAATAGAAACCCATTTTATTGCACTTGAGAAAAGCCTTCTAAATGTTCACTGCATCTGCTAATTCTTTAGAATTCTAGCTCAGACAGTGAGGGAGCTGGTGATGTGTTTATTAGAAAAGCCCAAGGTTGGGGGAGTCAGACTCATTGCACTTAAATCTAGGTCCGGCCACTTGCCATCTGGGCGACTTTTGGTAAAAAATAGTGGCTTTCAATTTTCTGAGAGCATCCCACATGCCAAGCTCTTCACATCCATCATCTCCTTTAATCCTCACAATATAAGTGGTGGGACGGATGCTCGAAGTCCCCATTGTCTTCACTGCACAAACAAAGAAATGAAGGCTAAGAAAAATGAGATGATTTGCTCAGGGTTGTCTACATCGTAAATGGTGGGAAAGGAATGTGAGAGAGCAGCGCCATACTTCCTCCCCGTTAGAATGCAGCTAAGTTATCTAAGCTTCGTGAGCTTTGGTTTCCTCACCTGTGAAGCACCTAACAGTAATGACGAACAACTCCCAAGTGCTTCTTTTTTTTTTTTTAATTTTTATTTATTTTTTGACAGAAATCATAAGCAGGCAGAGAGGCAGGCAGAGAGGAGGAAGCAGGCTCCCTGTGGAGCAGAGAGCCCGATGCGGGGCTCGATCCCAGGACCCTGGGATCATGACCTGAGCCGAAGGCAGAGGCTTTAACCCACTGAGCCACCCAGGTGCCCCCCAAGTGCTTCTTATTATATTCCAGGCACTTTTCTAAATAGCGACGCACCATATCTCGTTTCATCCTCACAAAGTTCTAAACATAGGAACTAGTTTTATTCCCATTTTACAGAGGAGGAAAGTGAAGCTTGGAGAGGTTGAGAAACTAACCCAGATTGCACGCGGCTGTAAGTCGTGGAGCTGGGATTCTATTTTGAGCCTATTTGGCTCCAAACCTGGGCTCTTTCTACTTTCCGCCCTAGGACGGTGACCTCCAAAAGGCCTGCTGACGGAGATACGGTATGTACATATGTATGCAAAGAGAGGATGACAGGAATGTGAGGGAGGAGGAAACAAATTCCAACCGAGAGGAACACGGACGGCTTTATGGAGAATGTAGAGGAGAATCGCTGGACGGAAATTGACTTTAATGAGATAGGGCTCAGAAAGCCATCTGTTTTACAAAGGGAGGCACACCCTCATTACGGACCGGTGTTTATGCTAAGGGCTGGACAGAGTCCTTGCCATAGACATGTCTAATAAATACTAAGACAGGTCCTGTATCTTATTCATCTCGGTCCTACATCTCCCCTCCCTTCCGCCTCCCACCCCAGTAGCATCTAGCATGGGTGCTTGCACTATAGTACATACTACACAATGGAGATGTCCTTGTCCCTATCATTCATTCCCTAAGTGAACAAATGAATAACCTCAGGAAGGATTTGATTGGGAGCAAGTGGCTCTCCCAGTTTGGGGGATGCTGCCGCCCAACAGTGGGAAGACCCTGTCCCTCTTCTCTTTCTCCCTGTAGCTCCTCTGACAAGAAGCCCACAGGCTGAATGATAGGGGGCCCACTGCACCAGAGATGATTTATGGTTCTTTGTTCTGCCAACCCTTTCACATTCCTCCCCATCCTCTTTTTGCAACCAATTCATCATGACATCTAAATGAAACTTTGGATGGGGAACTATGGCTCAGTCCTGAAGACAATTGTTCAAGACGCCTGAACAACAATAGGTCTAGCATTCGAATCTATAAAAGACCATTTCTCCATTGGGATTATCTTAGACTTCCCTGCTTTTCCCAAGGACCCAGGGAAATGCCTTTCTTTCTATCCTAAAGAATCCCAGGTACTCAGTCTGAACAGTGAAAAGAAAGGGGCAACATGGACCTAAGTGGCTATCCAAGGCAAGGTTCTGTAGTTTCTCCATAATGAGAATAACAGAGGCCCCAGGGTTCTTCATGCTATTAATACACTCTGATGTCACACTAATCAAAGTAAACCCGTTATCATGGCTCTAGGAGTGATCTAGCAGTGAGCATTTCCCTCCTCTGTCATTAAGCATAGGTCAGTCACATCACTCATGGGATACCCAAGGCTGGTATCATTTTGACTATGTCAGCATAGTCAGAATCAAGAGTTAAATTATTGAGCAAAAAACCCCACATATACTGAGTTTAATAGAAAAATCATTGTAAAAATGGGCATTTAAAATTTTATTGATTGTTTCATATCATTGCCTTATTGTGAAAAGAACTATGATGGTTAGAGACGAAGATGCTATGCATGATTTTTTATGACCCAGATGAGTAGGTGATGCCTTCTAATTTTTTACTGTGTGACGCTAAATTCTTCTTCTCTGTGTCTCATTTTCTCTTTTTTGTACACAATTAGAAGATGAATGTTTTGCTTCCTATCCTCAAGATGAAACTCAAATGCAATGCAAACAAGATATTTTCTATAATAATGTGTTCAAAAAAGTTAGAATACACCTAAAGTTCAAGGAACCACATCAGACTTTAAATGCACCAAGGAATGTCAGAGCACCTGGGTGGCTCAGTTGGTTAAGTGTCTGCTTTCAGCTCAGGTCATGATCCCGGTCCTGGAATCAAGCCTCGCCCCGCCCACCCCAGCCCCGCCTGTCAGGCTCAGCAGGGAGTCTGCTTCTCCCTCTCCCTCTGCCCCTCCCCCTGCTCATGAGCAGGTGCACTCTCTTAAATAAATAAGTAAAATCTTTTTTAAAAATATAAATAAATGAATAAAAATACTAACTTCATATACAATTTGTTAACATTCACACTAAGTAATATAAAATATGAGAATCCGGGTTTTATTATTCCTCAAGAGTTTTGTCCCTCAAAATAATTGTCCCTGAAAATAATTCAGTGTTAGATCCATAGTTCTCAAACTGTGTCCCAGGGCACCACAGGGTACCATAGCAGCAAGCCTATGGAGAAAGATAGAATATTTTATTTATTTATTTTTATTTTTAAAAAATAAATTAGTTAACATACAGTGTTATATTTGTTTCAGATGCACAATATAGCAATTCAATAATTCCATAGATAAGCCAGTGCTCATCATGACAAGTATACTCCTTGATTCCCATCACCTATTTCACCTATCCCCCTACCCACTTCCCCTCTGGTAATCATCAGTTTGTTCTCTATAGTTAAGAGTCTGTTTCTTGGGCACCTGGAGTTGGTTAAGCAACTGCCTTCAGCTCAGGTCATGATCCTGGAGTCCCGGGATCGAGTCCCACATCGGGCTCCCAGCTCCATGGGGAGTCTGCTTCTCCCTCTGACCTTCTCCTCGCTCATGCTCTCTCTCACTGTCTCTCTCTCAAATAAATAAATAAAATATTTTTAAAAAAAGAGTCTGTTTCTTTTTGCTCATTTGTTTTGTTTCTTAAATTCCACATATGAGTGAAATCATATGGTATTTGACTTTCTCTTACGGACTTATTTCACTTAGCATTATATTCTCTAGTTCCATCCATGTTGTTGCAAATGTCAAGGTTTCATTCTTTTTCATAGGTGCATAATATTCCATTGTATTTGTAACTATCTTTATCCATTCATCTATTGATGGACAGCTGAGCTACTCCCATACTTTCGCTGTTGTAAATAATGCTCCTATAATCATAGAGGTGTATGTATCTCTTTGAATTGATGTTTTTATATTTGGGGGTTAAGTACTTAGTAGTGTGATTACAGGATTTTAGGGTAGGTAATTCTATTTTAATTTTTTGAGGAACCCCCATGCCATTTTCCAGAGTGGCTGCACCAGTTTGCCTTCCCACCAACAGTGCAAGAAGGTTCTTTTTTCTCCACATTCTCACAACACTTGTTTTGATTTTTATTTTAGCCATTCTCACTTGGTTTTGATTTGCATTTCCCCAATGATGAGTGACATTGAACATCTTTTCATGTGTCTGTTGGCCATCTGGATGTCTTCTTTGGAGAAATGTCTGTTCGTGTCTTCTGCCCATTTCTTATTTGGATTCTTTGTTTTTCAGGTGTTGAGTTGTATAAGTTCTTTATATATTTTAGATACTAATCTTTTATTGGATATGTCATTTGCCTCAGGAGACATATCCAGAAAAATGTTGCTATGACCAATATCAGAGACATTACTGCCTGTGCACTCTTTTTTTTTTTTAAGATTTTATTTATTTATTTGACAGACAGAGATCACAAGTAGGCAGAGAGGCAGGCAGAGAGAGAGGGAGAAGCAGGCTCCCTGCTGAGCAGAGAGCCCAATGCAGGGCTCGATCCCAGGACCCTGAGACCATGACCTGAGCCGAAGGCAGAGGCCAACCACTGAGCCACCCAGGCGCCCCTGCCTGTGCACTCTTCTAGGATTTTTATGGTTTCAGGTCTCACACGTAGATCTTTAATCCATTTTGAATTTATTTTTGTTCATGGTGTAAGACAGTGGTCTAGTTCCATTCTTTTGCATGCTGCTGATCAGTTTTCCCAACACCATTTGTTGAAGAGACTATCTTTTCCCATTGGATATTCTTTCCTGCCTTGTCAAAGATTAATTGATCATATAATTGTGGGTTTATTTCTGGGCTTTCTATTCCATTGATCTATGTGTCCATTTTTGTGCCACTACCATACTGTACCAATTACTACAACTTTATAATATAACTTGGATGTCTAGAATTGTGATACCTCTGGGTTTGCTTTTTTTTTTTTTTTCCCCAAAACTTCTTTGGCTATTCAGGGTCTTTTGTGGTTCCACACAAATTTTAGGATGTTCTAGTTCTGTGAAAAATGTGTTGGTGTTTTGATAGTGATTACATTAAATCTGTAGATTGCCTTGGGTAGTATAGACATTTTAACAATATGTGTTCTTCCAGTCCATAGTGTGGAATAGCTTTCCATTTCTTTGTGTCATCTTCAGGTTTTTTTTCACCAATGTTTTATAGTTTTCAGAATACACGGCTTTCACCTCTTTGGTTAGGTGTATTCCTAGGTATCTTATTATTTTGGTGCAAGTGTAAATGGTTGTTTTCTTAATTTCTCTTTCTGCTGCTTCATTATTAGTGTGTGGAATATGCAACAGATTTCTGTACATTGATTTTATATCCTATGACCTTACTGAATTCACTTATCAGTTCTAGTAGCTTTTTGGTGGAGTCTTCCGGGGTTTCCTATGTATAGTATCATATCATCTACAAATAGTGAAAGTTTTACTTCTTTCTTACCTGTTTGGATGCCTTTTATTTCTTTTTGTTACCTGATTGCTGTGGCTAGGACTTCTAGTACATTCTGAACAACAGTGGTGAGAGTGGACATCCTTGTCTTGTCCCTGATCTTCGGGGGAAAGCTCGCAGGTGTTTCCCCACTGAGTGTCATATTTACTGGGGTTTTTCATAGATGGCCTTTATTAGAAACATAGAATATTTAAAAATTTTAAGGGCATCACAGTGAAACTCAACATCTGTTAGAAATTATGTGAACTTCTGGGGTGGGGTGCCTGGGTCTTACAGTCGGTTGGAGGTCCAGCTCTTGGCTTTGGCTCAGTTCCTGAACTTGAGGTTGTGAAATTATGCCCCATGTTGGGCTCTGTGCTCAGCACAGAGTCTGCTTAAGATCTCTCTCCTCTGTCTCTGGTCCTTGCTCTCTCTCTCTCTCTCAAATAAATAAATCTTTCTTTTTAATATTTTATTCATTTGAAAGAAACAGAGAGAGAGAGAGAGAGAGAGAGAGAGAGAGAACAAGCAGGGAGGCGGCAGGCAGAGGCAGAGGGAGAAGCAGGCTCCACTGAGCAAGGAGCCCAATATGGGGCTCAATCCTAGGACCCTGGGATCATGACCAGAGCTGAAGGCAGATGCTTAATTGACTGAGCCACCCAGGCACCCCAATAAATAAATCTTTTTTCAAATTATGTGAACTTCTTTAAAAAAAAAAAAAGAGAGAGCTTAAAAAAGGAGTGCCCAGCTGGCTCAGTCAGTAGAGCAAAGGACTCCTGATCTTGGAGTTGTAAATTCCAGCCCCACATTGGGTGTAGAGATTACTTAAAAATAAAATCTTAAAAAAAAAAGAAATTATGTCACCTTCTAGTATGAGGTGGATCATGGTTTTGGTGTCATATCTTTGTAAAGCTGTGTTCCCTGCAGTTGCTCTGATGAAATCAAGAACTGCATGCATATCAGGATAGAGCAGGAAATGAGAGCGGCACTGTCTAATCTGACCTCTGAAGCTGTCCAGTGCACAGCAGGCTCACATATCCCATTAGCAAGTAATTTGATTATTTAAAAATGAAAAACTATTTGCTCTTTTAGTTTGTATTTTTAATGGCTACTAAATTGTGAAATCATAAATATATGTTAAGGTATTTGGATCTAACAGGGCACCTGGGTGGCTCAGTTGGTTGAACAACCAACTCTTGATTTCAGCTCAGGTCATGATCTCAGGGTCCTGAGATCAAGCCCCATGACAGTCTCCTTGCTGAGCGTGGAGCCTGCTTGAGATTCTCTCTCTCCTTTTCCCACTATCCCTTCTCCCACTTGTGCATGCTCCCTCTCAAAAAAAAAAAAGTTATTTGGATCTAACAACATATGCATGAAATTATTAAGTATTTCTTTTAGTGTCAATTACCATGAAAAAATTGCTGAGACTCTAAGACCACAGTGAATCAAAAAAGTTTGAGAACCTTGATTTTTCTCAACTGTAAATGGAGTCTAATAACAGTCACAGTGAGATTAAATGGATTAACATACACAAATCACAACTGGAATTTAGAATATAGAATAGAATATAGAATTTAGAATAGTATCTGGTGGGGATGCCAGGCTGGCTTAGTTGATAGAGCGTGCGGCTCTTGATCTCAGGGTTGTGAGTTCAAACCCCACACTGGATGTAGAGATTACTTAAAAAAACAATAAAATCTTTTTTTTTTTAAGATTTTATTTCTTTATTTGACAGAGACACACAGAGAGAGAGGGAACAGAAGCAGGGGGAGTGGGAGAGAGAGAAGCAGGCTTCCTGCCAAGCAGGGAGCCCGATGTGGGGCTCGATCCCAGGAGGCTGGGATCATGACCTGAGCCGAAGGCAGACGCTTAACAACTGAGCCATCCAGGCACCCCGGAAAAAAAAAAAAAACAACACATAAAATCTTAAAAAAAAGAAGAAGAAGAAGAATATCTAGCAAGTTGTCACAGTAGTATTAGTACCTCATTACCAAGTTACCAAGATGGCTCTCTTTTTCTTTTCTTTCTTTCTCTTTTTTCTCTTTCTTTCTTTGAAGTTCACGTCTTTTCATCTATTATCAGCATTTAAAAGCAAGGAGGCTTGAGGTGCCTGAGTGGCTCTGTTGGTTAAGTGTCTGCCTTCGGCTCAGGTCATGATCCCAGGGTCCTGGGATCAAGCCCCACATCAGGCTCCCTGCTAGGTGAGGAGCCTGCTTCTCCCTCTCCCTCTGCCCCTCCATCTGCTTGTGCTCTCTCTCTCTCTCTTTCTCAAACAAATAAAATCTTAAGAGCAAACAAAAACCAAGGAGGCTTAAAACAAAACAAAAAACCAACAAGGAGGCTTAATAAACATAAGCAGAGAAACTGTTTTCTGTTCTTTCTCAAACCCCCAAGACATAAGGAAGAAGGCCCAATGGGTCCCTCATCCCAACAAGTCTAGGATCACTCAGACAAGCAGCCCTACACAAAGCACAGTAATGAAGGGTATGAACAGAAGTCACAAGTATATTTTCTTAGGTTATCAGTGCATTTCAAGAATCTCTTGTTTTCCTTGCAATGATTCGAAATCCCTAGAAGACAAATGGCCATTTGCAGCAAAAATGTGCTCCATGTGCCAAGCTTCCACACTATGTCCCTTTTTTGTTTTTTCAACCTCAGAGCTTGCCAATGCAAGAACCTTGTGTCCAGAGCCAAGGTCTCAAACTGGCCGAGTAGAGCACCTGCATTGCTGACAAGAAGGCTTCGTCATCTGCAGTCCAGCTTCCCTCCATGTGTCCTGAGAGCTGTTAGTATCTCCTCTTTCTGTTGAGAGTAGAGGCCTCTTTCCGGCTTTCCCACCATGAGATCTCTATCTATCTCTGCTAACCTTGTCTGAAGCTGACTTATTTGTTTCTTTGCGAGTAATCTGATGACCTCTGGGGTTTTAAAGGCCTGGCTGATAGAGGCCTCGTTAGCCAGTTGCATTCAACTTGGCTCTTCTCCCAAAGTCATATTTTCGGGCATAATTTTCTTCAATAAATCATTAAATTCACTTAGTTGCTCTAGTTTCCTTTTTGGTTTCTTCGTAGTCATCTGTATCAAGTTCCTCTCTGCATTTCCACAAAATCTTGTAATTGCTGCATTAGTCTATCCAACCATTCTTCTAGATTCTCCTTTAATTTGCTTGTCTCTGTCTTTCCTCTGGAAGCCATTTGGATCTCTTGTCTCCTAGCACTTTGAACTCTGCACAGTATTGACTGGCCAAGTACGTAAACCTCCAGCTGTTGAAGTTTCGAGTGTCATAAACCTGAAGAAAGTGAAATTGTTCCTCAGGACTACAAGAGGCTCAAAGTTCAAACCACTTGGAAGTGCAGTTGGCTCCTCAGGCCCTCAGGGTCCCCTGTCCCAGGACAGATCTTTTTTTTCTATTACATATTAGTAAATAATGTAATAGGAAAAAAAGCAGTTTGGGAGTATGTCTATGCATCAGTCACATGATGACTTTATACTGCCATAATAATCATAAATTTCTATTTAAATTTACATCTTAGAGAACAGAAATTAACTCCATTTCTTTATTGTTTGATATCTTTGATTTTTTAGGTCTCCTGGGATTGAAATCTTCATCCAACTGTTTTTTTTTCTTTAAGTTTTTTTATTTAAACATATAATGTAACCCCACCACCCTCTCCCAATGTTTTTTGTTTTTTTTTTTTAACAACTAGAGATAGAATTTATGCCTGGTACATAACAGTGAGTTTTAAAAATTACTATCAAAAACTCTTTTCCAACAGGCTTACATCTTTTTAAAAACAAAATATTTTTAAGGATGCCTGGCTGGCTCAGTCAGTAGAACATGTAACTCTTGATCTCGGGGTTGTAATTTCAAGCCCCATGTTAAGTGTAAGTAGAGGCTACTTAAAAAATAGAGAAAAAAGTTTAAAAATTTTTTAAAATTTTGTTCAAGGAAACATCTGATAAGGTTTTTGACCTCGCACCACTCCTTTCCCCTCAAATGATGGCTTTTCATAAGCTATTCTGCTAAGGAGGCAGGCAGAATCAACTCACTATACATTGATGACAGTTTTGTCTTGCTGTAGCTTAGGAAACTCCCTGCAAGTGCTTTAATTACCATTTCTTTTTAATTTTTATATAATTTCAAACTTGCCAAAAAGTTGTAAAAATAACACAAAAGTATTCTTGTATACCTCTCACCAAGATTTCCCATTCATAGTTTACCACTATAAAATTTACTACTTTTCTCTTTGCAATTAATAAATATCTTGTGAGAACATACTTTGTGACGATGTATATATCCTGTTTCTCATCCAAATTTCACCCACTAGCTTTACCATCCATTAATGATTCAATTATTACAGTGATAGTTGTCAAATCATGATTTTCTTTTTTAAAAATATTTTATTTATTTATTTGACAGAGAGTGAGAGACACAGCAAGAAAAGGAACACAAGCAGAGGAATGAGAGTGAGAGAAGCAGGTTTCCTGCCAAGCAGGGAGCCTGATGCAGGGCTCAATCCCAGGCCCCTAGGATCATGACCTTAGCTTAAGACAGAAGCTTAACAACTGAGCCACCCAGGCACTCTGCCAAATAGTGATTTTCTAATCCCATCATTCCTTATACATTTATTAGCTGACATTCTACTGTAAAGACTTACTTTCCCTTCTCACACATTTCTTATTTATTTGTTTATATATTTTTATTTTATTCCATGGGTTATAATGCATTACTATCATTTTTTATTTTTATGCTTAATTGTCCCAGATTTGGCTGGTAGGAGACTTTCAGTATGACTCTCTTTTTTTTTTTTAAGATTTTATTTATTTATTTGATAGAAATCACTAGTAGGCAGAGAGGCAGGCAGGGAGGTGGGGGAAGCGGGCTCTCTGCTTGGGGGAAGGGGCTCTCCCCTCTGATGAGGGGCTCGATCCCAGGACCCTGAAATCATGACCTGAGCCAAAGGCAGAGGCTTTAACACACTGAGCCACCCAGGCACCCCTCAGTATGACTCTTTATCATCTGGACATGTCCCACCATTCTTTGAGCATTTGCTAACTTAGTAGCTTAATATGAGGCATAATATGACATTAAACTTATTCTTTCCCAGCTTTAGCTCTGGAATCAGCCAATTCGCCAAAAAGCAGATGGAATTTAGAAACCATGTTCTGGGTGCTAGGTGTGCCTATTGCTCCTGGGGTATCATTGCTTCTGTGCTTTCTCAGTAGACAGAGCTTAAAAATTATATGCATGTATACACACACCCATATCTATCTATATTAAAAGCCATGAGCTCAGGGGTGCCTGGGTGGCTCAGTGGGTTAAAGCCTCGGCCTTCAGCTCAGGTCATTATCCCAGGGTCCTGGGATCGAGCACCGAATTGGGCTCTCTGCTCAGCAAGGAGCCTGCTTCCCCCGCTCTCTCTGCCTGCCTCTCTGCTTACTTTTGATCTCTGTCTGTCAAATAAACAAAAATAAAATCTTTTTTTAAAAAGCCATGAGTTCATACTGTCTTGTTCAATTCTAATCCAGTACTATAGAATATATTCCACTCTTCTCTCTCTCCCTATTTGTACCTCTTTTCTTTCAGTGAGAAGTTTGAATCCCATTGTCTATAATATTTTTACTTATTTACCCAACCCCAGAATACACAGAAAGTAGTTTTAGAATTGCTACCAAAAACAAAGACAAAAAAAAACCATTGTTAGTTTTATAGTTCTTTATCTTTTTCTTTAGTCTGAGAGTATATAGTTTAAAAAAATTATATTCTCAAGTTATTTGGCTTGAGTTAGTTCCCCTTCCCCCCTGCTGCACCTGCATTTCAATGTGATTATATTATTCATTTGAAACTTAGGTTGATTTGTTCATATTCCATTATTAGGATTTTCCCCTAGTTGTGTATGTATATGTTTCTTTTTTTTTTTTTTGATATATGAATCACTAACATGGCTCTAAAAGATAGAACTGCCCAAAAAGTAATCTGCAGGAAAAACATCACTTTCCAACTTCTGCTCAGTACCCACTCCCTTCATCCTTTCAGCCACATTCCCACCAACCTCCTGTAAATAACCAATCTTGCTAGTCTCTGGTTTATCTTTCCTGTTTTCCTTTTTGGTCAAAAAGCAAGCTCATGCCTACTTTCTCACTTCCCTTCCCCCCCTCCTTTTTTTTCCTTACACAAAAGGGAGCATACTATATTCTTCTGTTCTTTGCTTTTTTCATTAAACAGTATATCCCTAGAAATCATTCCATATCAGTTTGCAGACATGTTTCTCATTCTTTCTCACATAGGTGCTCTGCTATGTGCTTGTACCAAAGTTGATTCAACCACTCTCTTGTACGTGGGCATTTAGATGCCCAATATTTTACAAATACAAACAGTGTAGCAGTAATTGACCTTGTGCCCATGTATTTCCATATTGTTGGAGGTATAAATTTAGGGTGAATTCTTAGAAGTAGGATTACTAGGCCAAAGGTAAACACTTTTGAAGTTTTTAGATAGCTAATAAGTTGTTAATGTAGAGATTTAAAGTCATTTTGTGATAATATTCATTATGTATTTATCCATATAGATATTGTTATGTTAGATTCTGGGCTACTAGACTTCTATGGCTTTTAAGCTGCACAATTATATCTTAACAAATGTGTTCTGGTGATTATAAGCAATTGAATGACAACATTCTTCTTAAGTAGTATTAGATTTTGTATGTGTGTATTTAGTAGATTTTTAGCACCAAGGGTAGTATCAAAAATAAGGAAAAATCCCTTAGATCTGAAAAACAATAGGTATATAAGGATAGATCACATTCTGTCGATGGGGGTGACATAATATTTTTACATCACTAAGGAGGAGGGGTTTCCTCCCAGCAGAGTTGATGATCTGAAGTCACTGGGAACATGATGAATAGTGAGGGGAGCCAGTTTGCTGGTGCTGCAAGCCTGGTTAATTACACTGTAAATCATGCAAACACCGACATTTCAAACAAAAAGCTCTCCAGACACCATTTCCTTCTCACTAGAAGAATAGTTCTCTTAAAAGTAGGCAGATTGGTAATTATCTTAGGCTGAGAATATACAAAATGTGGACATGAATACTTAGAGATGCAGAGAAGCTTTACGGCTTTGAAGTCTGTAAGGCATTTTTAAAATGCTTTATAAATATGATTTGATACTCTTGATTAAGCACTGTAGAAGTCAGGACAACCAACTCCCACCTCTGTAGTCTATGGTTAGTATAATACCATTATTCTGGAGTTTTATTATTTATGTCTTTCTTTTGGGAGTCTTCCTTTATATAGAGGCTAGGATTCCCCAGTTATTCTCTACCCCTTAAAAAGGTAAATGTTTCATTTGGAAACCTTTGTGGGATCTGAGCCTTCACAGATGAAGATCAAAGATAGAAATTAGTCCTCTGCTCCGCTGCTGACTGATGTCAACAAATCCTCCCTTGTCCCCCCTCTTTTTTTCCACTATAAAAGGAAAAGAATTTCTCTATGGCACAAATATTGGTATTTTACCACCTTTGCTGAATCACTTATACTTTGATGGTTTTGTTGACATAGTGCCCACAAGGATTCTTCATGGTAAATTTATTGTCTCTTTGTAACTAATAAGTACCTTGTGGGACACACGTGTGACTCTAAGTATCCTTGTATGTTTCTCATATGTGGGGAAGAGTTTCATGAAGAGGCTTCAGATTCACAATAGGGGTCCTCACCAGACCTCCTTAAATAGGGTATTACTGAAATCACCTCATGCGAAACATCTATACCCAAAGAAAACCACGTTTCATTTGTTACTGCTCTTATCTTGGCATCACTGAGATGAAGGAATGCAGACTTGCTTAAGAGCTCAGGTTTTGGAATCACAAAGATTGGGCTCAGATCTGTATATACGTATAGTACGGCTGCGTATTATCTATATAATTTCAGATGCCAGCTGTTTAACGTCTTTGAGCCTCAGTTTCTTCTTCAGAAAGACAAGAGTAATTATTAATCTCACAGGGTTGTTGTGAAGCTTCAGTGAGCTCTTCTAATATGAAAAGTACCAGAACTGTGTGCAGCCTACAATAGGCACCAATCAATGGTAGCTATTAAAAACGAATAATGTGGCTATTATTTTGCTTTGTTGTAAGGCCTGATGGAATTTCTGTTTTCGATGGCTGCTACATTATACACCTATATTATTGATCCAACCTCAGGTCAGAGCTGATTTAAAACCAGAAAAGCAGGGGTGCCTGGGTGGCTCAGTCTGCCTTCGGCTCAGGTCAGGAGCACAGGGTCCTGGGGTCGGGCTCCCTGCTCAGTGGGGAGTCTGCTTCTCCTTTGCACCACCCCTCGCTCATTGTTTCTCTCTCTCTCTCTCTCAATTACTCTCTTTCTCTCAAATAAATAACATCTTAAAACCAGAAAAGCATATCCTCCCCTGTAAATTCTCCCCAGGAAGTTTGACTATGGAGTCTATGGACCTAGTGTTTATGCCAACTCTTGACTTCAATGGGGACCATCCATTTACAGGTTAGTGACATGATTCCAAGCCCTTTATTCTGATAAGTCTGGAGTGCCACCGTGAGGTCAGCTTTGGTCCTGGTGATATTTACTTGAATTCTGTCCTGATTACAAGAATATTTGAGTGGTTGCATTTACATCGCATTATACTTGCATTAAAGCCTGAAAAGTCACTCTGTTGACCCTTGATGGCAAAAAAAAAGTACAAAAAGTATAAAAATTTGAATTTCTTATAGTACTTGATTTGGATTTCCTTCCTTCCTTCTTCTTCCTCCCTCCTTCTCTCCCTCCGTCCCTTCCTTCCTTCCTTCTTTCCTCCTTTCCTTCTTTCCTTTCAACTAGGCTTCAGTCCCAGCTTGGGGCTTGAACTCACAACCCTGAGATCAAGAGGTCCATGCCCTACCAAGTGAGCCAGCCAGGTACCCCCTTGATTTGGATCTCTAACCTGCTATATTATTGGTGAATCTTGAGAATTGGACATTGAAAATTTAGCTCCAGGGAAAGTGAGATTTTCATCTAAGTGTGAGTGGCTGCTGATTTGTTATCTTTGTCCAATCACCGTCTCCCTAACTTTTATTTTATTTTTTCTCCCCCACCCCAACTTATGTTTTAATTAAGACCCTGAAGCTGTGATCTAAAAGTCTCTAGATCCCTTTGCAAAGAAATAATTCCCATTTCCAAATGACCTTTAGAAACTCCACTCAGGTATCCCATGAAAATCTCAAACTCAACCTACTCAAAATTATACTGATTATATTGTCCTTACACAAACCTAGTCCTCCAATATTCTCCATTTCCACGAATAGAGCCATCCTCACTCAGTCACATAAGTTTGAGACATGGGAGTTATCTTAGGTTTCTCCCTCTACCCATCTTCCTACATCCAGTCACTAAGGGATTCCTACCAATGTTACCACCTTATTGTCCCTTAGTTCTGCCCCTTTAAGCTCTTCCCTTTTGCTACTGCCTAGCCCTCGCTAGACTAACTATAGCAATATTCTTCTGATCTTCGACTTCAGACTTGCCTCCCTTCCATGTTGCTGCTAGAGTGATCTTGTAAAATTAAAAATCATTTATATCACTCACTTAACATCCTTTAATGGCTCAGTGCCTACAAGATCAAGTCAAACTCCTTGGTATCCTATAATGGATATGGAACCAAGTCCTTACCCACCATCCAACTCCATCTCTTGTATTATCTGCTTCCAACTTTTTAATTTAAATTAATACAAATTCATGCAAATTATTCATATTAACTTCTTCATTATTTGAGTTTATAACCTCATGTCAATAAGTGACTTATGTCATGTATCTTTCCATCCAGAAGTAGGGAAATCTAATATATTTTATATTGATAGCCAAAAGATTTGTTGTTTGTTTGTTTATTTTGGTCCCAACTATGAAATTTCTTTGAAGAATGTAAAGAATGAAACGACTTCTAGGATAGCCCTACACTGAGGTTCATGGGAGGAGGAGTATTAGAAAGTAAGAGGCTGATCACTTTCTTCTGTTTGACAAACCACTAGATCTCTGCACTAAGCTTCTATTTTTTTCATTCCAGTATAATTAACATACAGTGTTATATTAGTTTCAGGTATACAATATAATGATTCAACAACTTTATGTGTTACTCAACGCTTATTATGATAGTGTACTCTTCCCAACCCACCTCCCCTCTGGCAACCATGAGTTTGTTCTCTCTTTTTATTCATTTCTGGCTTTGTTGAACTACTAGTAGATCCCCAAACACAACAGGCTTTTTTTTTTCATACCCCCTTACATTTGTTGCTTCTGTTCCCCTTACTTAAAATAACTTGACTGTCTTGTCTAAGGGTATGCCAACTTTATGTCCCCTATAAACATTTTCTAACTTTCCAGAAAGCCCGTTCCATCCTGCCACCACAGAGAGGCTACTCCCTTACCTGCTATAACTTACACTACTGTACCTATAGAACCTTCTTGCTTTGTCTGAAAAGAGCTCTCTACCCTTAGCAGACTTGAAGCTACTTGAGAGCAAGGACTGTGTCCAATCCTTCTGTATATCCCTAAGCCCTCGTCCATGCCAAGCACACTGAAAACAACAACCACAAAGTTTGGGGTATGATAGGTGGGGAGTGGAGAAGAAAAAAATATTTTTAAAAACATAATTTTAAGGCATGGTATGATCACGCTGTTCATAAAAACAAGATATCCCAAGTAGCTCCCACTATAGTGCTGTCCAGACTTCGTGTTCTCACTTGCTACAGTTGAGAAACCATGTGTGTCTACCAGTCAGACCATACTGGTTTTTGGAGAAATTCCAGTTATACAAAACATGATTCAATTTCCTTGCCACTTTTATTGACAATGGTTCTAAATTGCTTTGTTTTGTTTTTTTCCCAAGAGAAAATTGTCCCTTAATGAGTCACCTGGACATATCAAGATCAGAATTGATAGAAGTCCAACAGTTTCCATTTGACTTTATTTATTCAACCCCGATTTATTACAAAGCACCAAGCAAAGGACATAGGTCCATTTGTAAATCCACAAGGTTGGCAATTTCAGGTATCTTTGTCTATTTTATTTCACCTCATTGATTCAACAAGATTTATTGGGCACTTACTATGAAACAGTCTCCATGCCAAGCAAACATAATATGAGAATAAGTGAGATACAGGCCCAGTCCCCCAAAAAGCTTAAAGTCTGGTGTGGGATAGATGTGGAAGCATAATTACAATGCAACAAGAAAAGAGCTAAAATAGAGGTATATACGAAGTAGCGTTAGAACTCCTGGAAAGAAGATAGACTGTGTCAAGGAGGGGACATTCAGGGTAAGCTTCACAGAGGGGAGGAGATATAAAACTGAGTTTTGATAATACAAGGAGTTTGCCAGGGAGGAAAAGGAGAGAGAACATTCCAAAAGGAAAGAAAAATATGTACAAAGGTTCTGAATTAGAAGAAGCAAAGCCAAAATGAGAAGATAAAGTTAAAGCTTAGAGAGGATTACTAGCCTGAGGTCATATGGTTAGCAAGTAAAGGACTGGGGGAGGGAGCTGAACCCAAGCTGAAATTATTCATGGGAGTGTGACCTATTTCTTGGGAGTATGGAGAATCATTGCTCAGGGCCTGGCATACAAGTTACTGGAGTACAGACTACATTCAGTAGACAATGGGCAATTATGAGAAGTTTTTAAGCAGAGAAACAACATGGTTGGGGCACCTGGGTGGCTCAGGTTTATGATTTCAGGGTCCTGGGATTGAGCCCTGCATCAAGCTTCCTGCTTGGCAGAGAGTCTGCTTGTGGCTCTCCCTCTGCCCTTCCACCTGCTCATGCTCTCTCTCAAACAAACAAGCAAATAAATAAATAAAATCTTAAAAAATAAAAGGAAACAACATGGTCCCATTTGGGCTTCAGAAAGATAATTCTAGCAGTGATTATTTTTTCAAACATTAAATGTAAATTTATTCATTAATTTTTTTGAGCAGTGCTATTATGGACTTACATCTACATGTATATATTTGAGTAGCTGTTTGAGTGCCTGTTTTCAGTTACTTTAGCTATGTATCTAGGGGTAGGATTTCTGGGTCATATGGCAATTCTATGTTTAGTGTTCGGAGGAACCAACAAATTTTTTTTCCACAGTGGCTGAATCATTTTTATATTTTTATTTTTAAGATTTATTTATTTATTTGACAGAGAGAGAGAGATCACAAGCAGGCAGAGAGGCAGGCAAGGGGTGGGGAAGCAGGCTCCCCACTGAGCAGAGAGCCCAATGCGGGGCTCGATCTCAGGACCCTAAGATAATGACCTAAGCTGAAGGCAGAGGCTTAACCCATTGAGCCACCCAGGCGCCCCCATTTTTATGTTTCTAACACAAATACCTATATTTTCAACACAGTGCATGAGAGTTCCTATTTCTCCATGTTCACTAATTTGGCAAATACATACCGATTACTTTAAATATTCAGAATAAAGTGTGGGGCTATAAAGAGAAAAGGAGTGGAATTGGTATTTTAAGACATAATGAGACCAGATGTTATCTACTTGGTTGAATTTGAATGTATAAGGCATTCGATTATATTACATATATTAATATTTCTTTAGATATTTTATATATAAATAAATATATATATTAAATTCTTCACATCTTGTGATTTAAAAAAAATTTCTTGAAAATAGTTGACACACAATGTTATGTTAATTTCAGGTATAAAACATAGTGATTCCACAAATTTATGTGTTACCCTGCGCTCACCATAAGTATATCTGCCACCTGTCATCATACAACACTGTTACAGTGTAATTGACTATATTCCCTATGCTGTACCTTTTATTCCCATGACTTATTCATTCCATAACTAGAAGCTTGTATCTCCCACCCCCCTTCATGCCTTGTGCCATTCCCTCCACCCCAGCAGTGATTCTTAACCCTGACTGCAATTAGAATCACTTGAGAAGAGGGGCACCTGGGTGGCTCAGTGGGTTAAGCCTCTGCCTTCGGCTCAGGTCATGATCTCAGGGTCCTGGGATTGAGCCCCGCATCGGCCTCTAGAGAGCCTCTCTGCTCAGCAGGGAGCCTGCTTACCACCACCCCCCCTTTCTCTGCCTGCCTCTCTGCCTACTTGTGATTTCTCTCTCTCTAACAACAACAACAAAAAGAATCCCTTGAGAAACTTTCAGAAATTATAGGCCTGCTACACTAAAACAATTAAACCAGAACTTCTGGGACCTAATTTTCTTTTGTTTTTCCTTTTCCTTTTTTTTTTTAAGTAGGCTCCCAGTGAAGCCCAGTGTGGGGCTTGAACTCATCACTCCGAGAACAAAAGTCCGACGTTCAACCAACTGAGGCACCCAGGCACCCCATCTTTTGTTTTGTTTTTTTAAGCTCCTCAGAAGATTCTAATGTGCAGTGAGGGTCAAGAGCTACTCAACTAGAAGAATGGGCCAAAAGATGGGAAAGAACTAATATTTATTAAGCACCTACTGTATATGAGATTTTGTTCCAAATGCTTTACTCAATGGCTATAATCTCTCTGTATGAAATGTATATATACAGTATCCTGACCCACTTCTACCATTTTGAGCCCTGTGTGGTGAACACTCATATTACTCCTAGCCTTCAAGGTAGACGCTATAATTGTATAATCCCTATTTTACCAATGAGGAAACTGAGGCACAGACCAGTGAAATAACTCATCTAAGATTATCACATGAGTAGATACAACTGGATTCACCTATAAGTCTTTCTGATACTCCCAGTTCATTCTCTTTGCATTATACACCATTGCCTAGTAGCCTAGCTTAATTCTAGAAGAATCCTGAAGTAAGTCTCATGATCCTTATTTTACAGATGAGGAAATGAGTTCTGGACAGGTTAATTTGAGTAAGTCACAGCTACTAGGTGGAGAGGCTGGGAGATATTTAAACTCAGACTTGTTTAACACCAACTACATGCTCATGAAAGTAAAATATATAGCATATATTCAACATTCAATACAATTCATTGCTCTGTAAGAACAGAGGTGTGAAGGATTATTAATATAATCCAGAATGATATTCTTTTTTTAAAAAGATTTATTTATTTATTTGAAAGAGGGAGAAAGAGAATGGGGGAGGAGCAGAGGGAGAGAGAGTCTTAAGCAGACTCTGGCTGTGGACCCTGACACTGGGTGTGATCTTATAACCCTAGATCCTGACCTGAGCAGAAACTGAGAGTTGGAGGCTTAACTGACTGAGCCACCCAAGTGCCCTCAGCTAAACCTTTGTAAAGAACTGGCTTCATCATAGTCTCCTCCCACCACCATTATCAACTCAATCATCTCCATCCACCGTGCCATTAAAAATGATATTATCAGGGTCACTAGTAACCTTCTCAGCCTCTCAACAGCCTTTGAAACAGCTTATCACTATCTTCTTCCTGAAAGTTTCTTCTGGCTTTGGTAACACAATATTCCTTGTCTTCTCTCGCTGGTTACTTCTTCTCAAACTTTTGTTTTATAGGTTTATCCTCCTCTACCTGATCTCTAAATATTGGAGTACTCTTAAGGGTCAGTCCTGAGTCCCCTCCTCTTCTCTATTCACACCATCTCTCTAAGTAATTGCCTTTTCATAATTATGCTTTATGTTTTATTTTATTTTTTCATCATGACAAGTTTACTTTTTAATCCCCATCCCCTATTTGTGCCATCCCCCTCAACCAACTCCCCTATGGTAACATCAGTTTGTTCTCTATAGTTAAGAGTCTGTTGGGGTGCCTGACTGGCTCAGTTGGCAGAGCATGCGACTCATTTTAATTATAAATATATATACCCCAAAATTTAAGATATATATATTTTAAAAATAGAGTCTGTTTCCTGGCTTCTCTCTGATTTTTTTTCCTTTGCTCGTTTGCTTCTTAAATTCTAGCATATAAGTGAGATCATATATATTTGTCTTTCTCTGACTGACTTATTTTGCTCAGCATTATACTCCCTAGCTCCATCCCTGTTGTAAATGGCAAGATTTTTTTTATGTCTGAATAATATTCCATTGTGTGTGTGTGTGTGTGTGTGTGTGTGTATCCACATCTTCTTTATCCATTCCTCTATCAATGGACACTCCGACTGCTTCCATACTTTGGCTATTGTAAGGTTTCTTTTTAAAGATTTTATTTATTTATTTATTTGACAGACAGAGGTCACAAGTAGGCAGAGAGGCAGGCGGGGGGGGGGGAGCAGGTTCCTTGCTGAGCAGAGACACACACACCCATGCGGGGCTCGATCCCAGGACCCTGAGATCATGACCTGAGCCAAAGGCAGAGGCTTTAACCCACTGAGCCACCTAGGCGCCCCAATACTTTGGCTATTGTAAATAATGCTGCTATAAACAGGTGCATGTATCCCTTTGAGTTAGTGTTTTTGTATTTGGGGGGTCAATACCCAGTAGTGTATTCCTGGATCCCAGGGTAGTTCTATTTTTAATTTTTTGAGGAACCTCCATAAAGTTTTCCACAATGACTGCACCAATTTGCATTTCTACCAAAAGTGCAAAAGGTTTCCTTTTTCTCCACATCCTCACCAGCACTTCTTTTCTTGTGTTTTTTATTTTAGGCATTCTGACAGGTATAAGGTAGTATCTCATTGTAGTTTTGATTTGCATTTCCCTGATGAGTGATGTTGAGCACCTTTTCGTGTGTCTGTTGGCCACATGATCATGCCTTTAGATATGTCACCACTGACATAGGAATTGGGTTCTGAAATCAGCTCATAAAGAGAAGAAAACTCATGAAGTGGAATTATTCTTGGAAATTACTTAAATCAGGGTCTGATAGTTGTGCTTTCATACATGTTGATTTTATACATGGTTGTGGCCATATTTATGTGCTGAACTGCCAACAATTCATTTCCAAATAAGCTCTAAGTAAATTCTTTTCTTCCCATGTTGAGATAAGTTGTTTTTATGAAGCAATGGGTGAAGTACTTGGGGCTTTCACTTAGGGACTGTTGTTTCATGAAAAATACTTGTTCTTCAAGAGTGGACACAACTGGAACAGCAGGATTCTCCCACTATGAGAGGGAATCAGGGGTTGAATCCATCTGAGAATACATGAGATTTACATCCCCCATCCTGTGCTTACTCCACACTTTTCTTGAATGTAAAGGAACTAACTACAATATTCAAAGTATTTCTAAATTAAATGCTTTTTAGATCGTATTCCATTGTACCACTTATATTTTGACAGCTCCTAAATTTATTTCTCCAGACTTGACGTTTTCCCTTGGGATTCAGACTTACAGAAACAACTACCTCCTTGGACTTCTCCATATAACATCAGCTAGGCATCTTCATATGTCCAAAACATAGCAATTGATTCCTCACCACCACCACCACCACTCCCGTGCCTCATCCTCACCAAAAAGCTATTCTTCCATAATGGTTCCTAGCTCAGTAAATGGCATACCATCTACCCAGAGTTTTAAGCAAAAAACCTAGGAGTGGTCTGTGTGATTCCTGCCTTTCCCTCCCCTCCACTTTACAATCAATCTGGTGCATTTAGCTCTACCTCCAAATATTATCCCAAATCTATCCATTCATTTCCATCAGCACAGAGACCCACCCTAATTCAAGCCAACATCATCATTTCTACTTTGACTAGCTTCCCTCTTTCCAATCTTAGCCTTTCTATGATTCATTCTCCAAATAGCCAGAGTAAACTTTTATAAAACATTCACTCATTCTGTCACCAAATACTTATGGAAGAGTGCACAGAAACTGGGAATACAGCAGTGAAGCAAATTAGATCCCCATGCTCATGAACTTTCATTCTAGAATGGGGAGAGGCGATGCCTAAGTGAATATAATGTTTTACAGTACAGATACAATGAAGAAAATAAGTATATAGTGATATGCTAAATCATGTTCTCTCAGTACAAAAAAAAAATTAATACCTCCATAGTGAGCTTAGATTAAAATCCAAATTCCTCACCATGACCTTATTAGATTCTATGAGATCTGATTTCTATTTGCCCCTTCAACCTTATCTGTACCACACTTCCTCATTAGAACTTGGCTCCAGTCACCTTGGCCTTCTTTCTATTTCCTCACTGTTCCAAACCTTTCTCCCTCTTATGTGTTTCCTCTTTGTGGAATGCCATTTCCCAGATCTGGGAAAGGCTGCCTTCTCTCAGCTCAAATATCATTTCTCCAGAATGAACCTGACTAATCAACCTCAAAGTGGATCCCCATCCCTTTCTCTATCAATTACACCGTTATTTGTTTCAAAGCACTTTCCACTTTCAGAAATAATCTTGCTTATTTTTTTTAAAGATTTTATTCATTTATTTGATATATATAGAGAGATCACAAGTAGGCAGAGAGGCAGGTAGAGAGAGAGAGGGAAGCAGGCTCCCCACTAAGCAAAGAGCCCGATTCGGCGCTCAATCCCAGGACCCTGAGATCATGACCTGAGCCAAAGGCAGTGGCTTTAACCCACTGAGCCACCCAGGTGCCCCTGATCTTGCTTATTTAACAGTATCTTTATCTCCACTAAAATGTTAAGTTTCCTCAGGCGAGGAATCTTAAGGTGTTGTTCACCTTAGTATCGGTCTGGAATAGTGCCAAGCATAAGAGGCTCTTGATAAATATTTTTTGAAAGAACAAATAACTACAAGGTAAAACCGTCCGGTTTCTCTCAGCCTCCAGACTCCGCCCCCCAGAACCACTTCCGCCCACCGCCCGCCCCAGACCATTTGGGGGGGGAGGAAGTCCTCTGCGCAGGCGCCGTGGAACCGTGGTGCTTTCTGGGTAAAAATGGATGCTCACGATCTCTTTCGCCGGCTGGGCGTGGGGGCTAAATTCGACGTGAAACGTTTCTCTGCGGACGCCACGCGATTCCAGGTACTGTACGTAGGAAGTCAGAAGCCCGAGTAACTGCGAGTCGCAGGAGCCAGAGAATGACCCGGGTGCTGGGAGAGCCGGCACTGGGAGAACGTGGCCTAGTCGTGGGGCATGTTCCTCTGGGGTTGGGTTCGTGCGTAGACCTACCTGGTCATGTCCTCCTGCCTTTGGAGTGAACTCTTACCCTTGTTTTGTAGACTTCGGTGGGCCTAGCACAGAAAATCTTCTCCCTTCCGGCTTTTTAGTTTATTCAAAGTACAATTAGTATCCTTTCGAAAAGTAGCTTTTTCTCCGAAACAGGTAAAAAGGAATCTCGAAAACAGAATGAACCCAAAATGAAGAGAACAGATTCTTTCACTGTAGTGTACCCAGGTTGGCTTGGCATATGCATATATCTTTAGTGGGCATGGGTCTTTTTATTCCTGTAACTTCATGACATGTTAAGTAACCAATGAGAAGAGCGACTTAGAAATGGGGACTCTTGCATAGGAAAGTAGTGGGTGAATCGGGAGAAGTTAGTTGGGGCCCAGTTATGGAAAATCTTCAGTATCAACCCTGATACTGAGCAACACGTCTGTTTCATTTTTCTCTGGCGGTAGGTGTAGTTGTTAAGAGTCTGAACTCCGGAGCCGGATTATTTGGGTCCAAATACTGGGTCTGTCAGTTACAACTGTGGAGAACTTAGACAAGTTATTTGATCTCCTAGTGCCTTGATTTTTTTCATCTGTAATATCCCTATTTTTTTTCTTTTTTTTTGTAATTTTAATTTTTTTTCAGTGTTCCCAGATTCATTATTTATGAACCACACCCAGTGCTCCATGCAATACTGACCCACCACCAGGCTCACCCAAACCCCTGCCCCAAATCCTCAGTTTGTTTCTGAGTCCACAGTCTCTCATGGTTCCTCTCCCCCTCTGATTTCGCCCAACTCATTTCTCACCTTGTCCCAATGTCCTCCGTGTAATATCACTATTTACCCCTTAGCACTGTTAAAGGATGAAGTAATTTAATATATATAAGCATGCTTAGCAGTCTGCCTGACAGCATGTAGGTGTTATGCTAATAAGCATATAGATGGTAATTGCTTTTATGATTATTACTACTTTGAAAAGGTCAGAAAAGCTGTCATCTTGTATTCCATTTACTCAGACACACTTGGCAGCTCAACAAATACTTGGTGAAAGGGTTAAAAAAAGGTGGGGAGTTATTAGATCCATGCCCCTACTGCCAGTACTGCTTGGGTGAAAGCAATGTCAGTCTGTCAGTAGATTACATTTTAAATTTTTTGGATTTTAGGTAGGAAAAAGGAAACATGATTTTGATTCTTCAGAGATTCTGCAGGGACTGGACTTCTTCAGAAACAAGAAGTCTGTCCCAGGTGAGTTACCAAGTGCAATATCAAGAACTCATCAGGAGCTTCAAGATGAAGAGAAAAAAGAAGAGAGTCTAACTGAAAAGAAAAGAGAACAGAACAAGAAAAAGAGGAAGATGATGTTATCAGGTTTGTTTTGGGTTTTTTTTTTTCCCCTCTTTATTTCTTTTTCAATTACAAAAATAATACAGGCTTAAGGTTATAAATCAGACAGTATTCTGTCATTCATTAGTTAATGGCATTCAGATTGTTTCTAGATATTTGCCATTACCAATATAGCCACAATAAAGATATTTGTGTATATATCCTTTTGTACAGGTCCTGTTATTTCTATAATTAGCATCCCCAAAGTGGAATCACTGGCTGAAAGGGTATGCACACTTCTGTCTTTGGACAGATAATGAAAAATGACTTCCCACACCTGTCAATGCTGGATAGTATTGGTCTTAAATTCTTTGTCAACCTCATCAATGACGTCTCAGCATTTGTGAATTGTCTATTCTTACTCTTTACCTATTTTTTCACAGGTTTTTTTTTCTGTACTTTAGGGATATTGATCTTTTACTCTGTTATATCTATTAAGTTTCCATTATCATTTCTGCTTCCATTTACCATTCCCATTTCCATTTACCATTTTCAGTAAATACTTATACCTGGTTTTTAAAAGTTATAAAGTGGTAAAAAGCAAATTTTCTTCCCACTACTTGTAGTCCCCTTTTTCTCCAGAAGCTACAGCTGTTAATCATTTTCTTATATTTATATATTTTTAGAAAGATACCTATTCACTGTATTTACACCTCCCTTAAAAAACCTGAACAATAGCATACTATGTGTGTTGTTCTATTCTGAACCTTCCCTCCTCCTCCACTATACACACACACACACACACACACACCAGAAATCATTTGGAATCAGTAGGAAGTGCCCTGCCTTTTTCATCTTAACACAAAATATATCCCATTATATATTCCATAATTGATTTAACAAGTTCCTTTGTGATGGACATTTAGTTTGTTTCCTAACTTTTGCTATTACGGTGTTGCAGTAAATGCCATTCCACTTATCTTTGTGTGTATGAGGGGTATATCTGATAAATTCTTAGAAATGTAATTTCAGAGTTAAGTTTAGGCATTTTGGAATTGTCCTCCAGGAACATTGTATCAGTAGGAAGTCCAGTGCTTTGTTCATTGAATCATTGTGTAGTATACCATTACACATGATAGGGATGTTCTGTAACTGACTTGACAAGTCCATGTGTTATGGACATTGACTTCAGTTCCACACTTTTGCTGTTACAGTGAAAAGGATTCAACTGTTGGGCAGCCAGAAACACACAAATATGTACTATAATGTAGCACTTATGCAGCATAGTACAGAGTAATGTGGCATACCATGTTTTGATTGGTCAGCTTTTCTCCCTAATGTGATTTATAGAATCAGTGCAAAACAAACTCAATTAAAATTCCAGAGGCTTTTAGAGTAGAAATTGACAAAGGAATTTTTTTTAAAGTTAAGACATACACCTACCCTATGACCCACCTATTCCATTCCAAGAATTTACCTAAGAGAAAGGAAAACCTGTGTCCTCACAAAGACTTCTACACAGGTGTTCATAGCAGCTTTATTTTCAGTAGCAAAAACTGGAAATGACCCAAATGTCCTTCAGTAGGTGAAGGGTAAACATTGTATATATCCATATAGTGGAATACTACCTTTAAATTAAAAGTTAACTGTTGATACATACTCCAACATGGATGAATCTCCAAATAGTTATTCTGAGTGAAAGAAGCCAAACTTAATTTAGTACATACTACCTGATTCCATTTATATAAAATTCCAGAAAAAGCAAATTGATCTACAGTGACAAAAAGCAGATAGGTGGTTGCTTAGGGACAGAGAAGTGCATTACAAAGGGCCACAAGGAGGGACGCCTGGGTGGCTCAGTTGGTTGAGCGGCTGCCTTTGGCTCAGGTCATGATCCCAGCGTCCTGGGATCGAGTCCCGCATCGGGCTCCTTGCTCGGCAGGGAGCCTGCTTCTCTCTCTGCCTCTGCCTGCCACTATGTCTGCCTGTGCTCACTCTCTCTGACAAATAAATAAATAAAATCTTAAAAAAAAAAAAAATTAGAAAGGGCCACAAGGAGATTTTGGGTGGTGATGAAAATAAACTTGAATGTAGTGATGATTTTTTTTTTTAAGATTTCATTTATTTATTTGACAGACAGAGATCACAGGCAGGCAGAGAGAGAGGGGGAAGCAGGCTCCCCACCAAGCAGAGAGCCCGATGCAGGGCTCGATCCCAGGACCCTGGGATCATGACCTGAGCTGAAGGCAGAGGCTTTAACCCACTGAGCCACCCAGGCACCCCTGAATGTAGTGATGATTTAACAGATGTATACATATGTCAAAATTTCTCAAGTTGTATGCTTTAAATAAATCCAGTTTATTGTATACCAGTGGTACCTCAGTGAAGTGAAAGAAAATTTAAAAGAAATACCAGAAGTGGTTTTGCTTATTGCTTTTCTTAGAATTTTTAAGGCTATTCTTACATATTTACTTTGCCACTTGAACTTTATTTTTATTTTATTTTTTCTTAAGATTTTATTTTATCCATTTTAGAGAGAGAAAAAAAAAGTGTGAGTGGGGTGGGGCAAAGGGAGAGGGAGAAAGAACCTGAAGCAGACTCTGTACTGAGTGCAGAGCCTAACTTGGGTGTCAGTCCCACAACCGTGATACCAGGATCTGAGCTGAAACCAATAGTTGGATGCTCAACCGACTAAGCCACCCAGGGCCCCCTCCACATGCCCTTTTCAAGTCAGCCAGTCTGGTTTCCAAAACAGTCCTGCCATGACTTTACATTGAACTAATTTTATAGCTTAGTGAGAGTTGCTATCTTTATATTAGTGACTAGTCCTTAAGTACTGTGCTGTTTATCACTATTATAAGTGAAATCTATTCTTTCATCATATTTATTTCCTAACTGGTTGAATATAGAAAAGCCAGCTGCCTTAGTGAAATCTATTATTTAAGTATTTTCAATTTAATCTGTTACCATTTTCAAGTATACAGTCATCTACATACCACACAGCTGAAATAACTAACGAAAAGAAGAGAATGAACTTCAGGGCTTTGATTTTACCAACAGGAAACTTGCCTCTCCTTTTCCAATTGTTATTCCTCCTATTATTTTCTTTTCTGTGTTGTATTAGTTAGTACTTTACTTTTGTTTAGTGTGATGCTATGGCCCATTTGCTACTCTCAAGAATGTTGCACTTAAAAATCTTTTAATTTTTTGATATATATTTTAGAAACTACTTCTCAAGAAGAAGGTTCTACTATACAGTGGATATCATCTGTGGAAGCAAAGATTGAAGATAAAAAAATTAAAAGAGAAAAGAAACTAACTTCCGGAAAGTTGGAGAGTCTTAGGAAAGAAAAGGTTAGAAAATGTTTTAGCTGCCGTTGCTTTTCTGACCTACTGAATTTTTCCTTGTCCTTGGGTTATTCTCTTGGTAAAAGTGCATATATTTTTGTGAAGATAGAAGATTAATTATATTAGTTTAGATATCACTTTAATGAAAACTTATTTGTGCTGTGGCTAAAAATTTTAAAGTTTAAAAAATTTTTCTTAAAGATTATTTATTTATTTATTTGAGAGAATGAGAGAGAGCACAGGAGTAGGGGCAGAGAGAGAGGGAGAAGCAGACTTTCCTGCTTAGCAGGGAGCCCAATGTCAGGCTCAATCGTAGGAACCCAGGATCATGACCTGAGCCAAAGGCAGATGCTTAACCAACTGAGGCACCCCTAAAGTTTAAAATTCTTTTTTTTTTTTCTTTAAGATTTTATTTAATTTATTTAACAGACAGAGATCACAAGTAGGCAGAGAGAGAAGAGGAAGCAGGCTCCCTGCCACACAGAGAGCCCGATTTGGGGCTCGATCCCAGGACCCTGGGATCATGACCTGAGCCGAAGGCACAGGCTTTAACCCATGAGCCACCCAGGCACCCCTAAAGTTTAAAATTCTTGAAAGTATCTTAAAACTTGAACAGGTCAAAAGAAGTGTGTGTGTGTGTGTGGGTGTGGGTGTGTATACACAATTCTCATATATTATATAGTGTGAATTTTTGACCTGTCCAAATTCCAAGACTGATAATTTACTTGGAATGAAATTTTTAAAATAATCATATCCCCTTTGATAAACATAAAATTTGCCCCTTTTCTCTTTGTTAAGCTCACTTGTTCATTTATTTATTTTTTTAAATCATTTTATTTATTTGACAGAGAGCACAGGCAGCGGGAGCAGCAGCACAGAGAAGGAGAAGCAGGCTCCCTGCTGAGCAGGTTGCTTATTGGTTTAGAAAGACTTCCTCTGACAGGGATTTGAGAGTTAGAATTTTTTTTTTTTAAGATTCTATTTATTTATTTGAGAGAGAGAGAGAGCACAAGCCAGGTGGAGGGGGAGAGGGAGAAACAGACTCCCCATTGATCAAGGAGCCTGACTCTGGGCTCCATCTTAGGACCTGGAGATCATGACCTAAGCCAAAGGCAGATGCTTAACAGACTGAGCCACCCAGGTGCCCCAAGAGTTACAATTCTTAAGAAATCTATGTTATACCTTGGGGGAGTAGAATACAGAAGAAATAACAAGTGCATCATTGTCATGTCTGCTACACACCTGTGTTGCAGATGGAAAGTATTATCGCTCACTTCAGTTAACCCGGAATCCAGAATTTGGCTGTCACTCGCACAGAATGGGCAAACAAATCAGCAGCACTTGACTCTGCTTTTGGCCCTCAATTTTAATAAGCAGAGTTTAGAGTAAATCATCAAAAAGCTTTGGCACTTGTGTGCTAAATGTCCTATAAAGAAAAAACCAGGTGGATTCAATGTCTGCCTTCTATAAACTTATATAAAATTCTAAGTTATGATTATCATCGTGGCACGTTAATATAAATAACCATTACTCATGACATTAACACATTAATACAAGAAAGTGGATAGATTGGTTTTATTGTTACGAGGTCTTCTGTCTATGAAAGGGCATGAAGTATGTCTAATATCTGTACCTTTTAGGGCTTGGAATTTAACCAGAAAGTTTCATGTTATTAAAGCTTATCCTAGGACACCTGGGTGGCTCAGTGGGTTAAGCAGCTGCCTTCAGCTCAGGTCATGATCTCAGGGTCCTGGGATTGAGTCCCACATCGGGCTCTCTGCTCAGCGGGGAGCCTGCTTCCTCCTCTTTCTCTCTCTGCCTGCCTCTCTGCCTACTTGTGATCTCTCCATCTGTCAAATAAATAAATAAAATCTTTAAAAAAAAAAAAGCTTATCCTAGAAACTGTTACTTTTACCTTACAACATCTGACAATGTATGTGACCATATCTGTGGTGACCCCTTTATCTCACTTTTCAGGTAAACTTCTTCCGGAATAAACATAAAATTCACGTCCAAGGAACTGATCTTCCTGACCCAATTGCTACCTTTCAGCAACTTGACCAAGAATATAAAATCAATTCTCGACTGCTTCAGAACATTCTGGATGCAGGCTTCCAGATGCCTACACCAATCCAAATGCAAGCCATTCCAGTTATGCTGCATGTGAGTATGAAGGTCTAGAATGCCTCTAACATTCCTTCCTCTGTGTGTTAGCTCATTCTCTTCCCTGTTTTTGAAGTCTTCTTTTTTACCTTATCTCTCCCTATTAAAATCCTACCTTTGCTTTTAAGGTCCATCTCAAATGCCTGGGGCCCCATAGCACTACAATTACATGTGATTTTTTTTCTTTTACTAACACTCTTTTCTCTACTACCAGTTCTCCAAGGTATTTAGTGTGTTCTTTTTTTTGTTTGCAACATTTATCTTACACTTTATACTACTATGTAGTTAGACTAGTTGTGTTTACCTTTTACATTTTACTAGCGTGCAAACCCTCTGAGGATAGGGACTATGTTCTGCTTATTCATCCATGATATAGCTTATTATTCCTAGGAACTATTTCATAAATACAGAATTTTTGTACATAGCCTGACTTTTTCCCCCAGTACTGCTTGTAATTGAAGTATGCCTTATATACAATGAAATGCATGGATTGTTAAGTTCACAGTTCAGTGAATTTCAGCAGTGCATACCCTATATAACCATCCCCCCAAAGGAGACGTGTTACATTTCTGTCACCCCAGAAAATTCGGTTGTGCCCTTTCCATTCAGTCCTCACCTCACCCCTGCCCAGAGAGAACTGCTATTCTGATTTCTATTGCCATGCATTAGTTTTGCCTTTTCTATAGAATGTCATGTAAGTGGTATTATCCATAATTTATTTTAATTTGTGGTTTCTCTCATGCTGTGTATTGTTTTTGAGATTCATTCATTTATAGTAGTTTGTCGGTGAGTAGTGTTCTCTTGTTTGAAAATACCACAGTTTGTTTATCTACTGTTGGTAGAGGCATGGGTTAACTCAGAGTTTTGGAAATTAAATTTTTCTGAGGTTTTTTTTTTTTTTTTTGTCCTAATGAGAGCTGACTTTTTGTCCCATGTAGCCAAAGGATAGGAGTTAACCTCTTCATCCATACTAGTCCTTCTTGTTTTCTTTGGGAACTGGAGAATACCTTTGAATGATGTTGTTGCCTCACGTTATAGTAAATTTGTTTTTAATTTTCATCTAAGATTGTTTCTGTTACAACTTCAGCTTAAAGCTCTCAAAATCATAGTGATGTTTTGAAGACTGTCACCTGTAAATTATAGTCACTCAAGTTACTGCCACTTTTTATTATCTTTAGCCATTCTGTTACTTATTAAAATCATCCTTAAGGATTGAGCAGTATAGATATCAGGGGGAAAAGTTGGTTTTATAATTTTGCTTTGATAAGGGAGTTTGGTGGGAGAGAATAATGGAAATACTTGAGGTTTTGAATGACTTTGGATTTTAGTTACCCATATTCTTTACCCAGGTCAAATGATGTTTGGTGGCAGCAGTCACCTGGGTGGCTCAGTGGTTTGGGCCTCTGCTTTCAGTTCAGGTCATGATCTCAGGGTTCTGGGATCGATCCCCGCATCAGGCTCTCTGCTCAGTAGGAAGCCTGCTTCCCCCTCTCTCTCTCTGCCTACTTGTGATCTCTGTCTGTCAAATAAATAAATAAAATCTTTGAAAAAAAAAAAAAAAAGAAACTCCTTTGGGGCATTGGTGGCAGGGATGGATGATGTTAGAAAAGCAGATATGGGAAAAGTTAGACAAGCAATGAGAATATGAATGATTACGTTCATTATGATTATTTTGTTATTTTTGTGGCTGGTTGCATTCCTTGATCAGGCTCTGAAAAGTTTATGTACTTACCTTATACTTAATATACCTTGTTTTTAGGGTCGAGAACTTCTGGCTTCTGCTCCTACTGGATCTGGAAAGACTTTGGCTTTTAGCATTCCCATTTTGATGCAGTTAAAACAACCCACAAATAAAGGCTTCAGAGCTCTGATTATATCACCAACACGAGAACTTGCCAACCAGGTATGACTTGTAGCTTCAGTGGAGGGTGTATCTGGTGTTTGCTTTAGTCATTTCTTATTTGAGGTTAGTAAAAGGGTCTCAAAAAGAGTAAAGCCCGTGTATTTTGGCCTAGGCAAATATTCTGTACTGTATCTTACTCTGTTCTGTAACTTACTGCACATGGGCAAGTTTTTAAAATCATTTTACAGTTTTCTAAAATAATGATTTAAATATTAATGATGTTTCTTTGGCAAATGCTCCAAGCTCTTTTAAGTGAGGCTGCTGAGGCTCCTGGAATATATAGTCCCTCTCTAAAACATAACCTTATCTCAGTTTTTGAGAAAGAAAAACTACACAGTGATCTACTCCATGCTTCCAATGTGCTTAATAGAAAATACATGCCAGGCCTGAGATAGTTTTCTAATAGCACTGTTTTCCAAAAACAGTATGTAGCAGATTGCAAAATGCTGAGATTCCAGGTTAATGCACATGGTATTATAGGTTTAATTTCAGTTATTCATGGGTTGGTAATAGGTTTATTTTAATAATGTAAACAAGATTATACATCCTTTCTAAGTATCTTAACAGCTAATATTTTTGTCATTTGCCATTTTAGATTCACAGAGAGTTAGTAAAAATCTCGGAGGGAACAGGATTCAGGATACACATGATCCACAAAGCAGCAGTGGCAGCCAAGAAATTTGGACCTAAATCATCTAAGAAGTTTGGTAAGGGATTCATGCTTGACATATAGAGCATGTAAGGGATTTGCAAATTACAGATATCCTTAACTGCTCCCTAGGAGTTGTTAAAAGTGTAGTCATACACAATTAATTTGGTTTTTAGAGAAACTGAAAGAGATCTGTCCACTCCCACTCAGTACTTATATAAACATATACCAGTGATTCTCATTAGAGGCAGTTTTGCCCCTACCTCACCTACCACCCCAGGGACATTTAGCAATATCTGGAGATACTTGAAGTTAGCAAAACTGGGGTACTACTAGCCTGCGGTAGGAAGAGGTAACAGCATCCCACAATGCTCAAGACAGTTGCCTACAACAAAATGGATCTGGACCAAAATGGGGGTACTGCTAAGGCTGAGAAACCCTGCTTTATACTGTTGATTTTTAATCTGCCATGGAAATACTCTGCAGAAAAGAATGGCTTACATCCCTACCCTTATATCAGTCAGGAAATTAGCTTTTATCTGTCTTTCATTTTGAGCTTCTGAGTAAAATTTCATTTAAAGAAAGGATCCACCCCCCCGCCCTGCAAAAAACTAAATATTTGAAAATAACACTGTTGTATTATAGTCTTCTTGCCTCTTAGAAGTTGAGGAGGCAGATAAACATAATAAAAGGAGAGTAAGCATATAGTAGTTTGTGCTATGATGGATTAAAAATATGTACATATATTAGCTTACGAACAAGAAAGAACTTTTGTGGGGTTGGTCTAGTAAGACAGCAAGTATATGACCTGCCCCTCCTCTCCCCTCTTCAGGTTCTTCACTGATGCCCAGGAGGCTTAATTTCCCTTGTTTAAGAGAGATGAATCTTGCTTTTGCAATGTATACCATTTGTTTTTCCTATAGATATTCTTGTGACTACTCCAAATCGACTAATCTATTTATTAAAGCAAGATCCTCCAGGAATAGATTTGTCAAGGTACAGATAATATTTTAATCTCTTCTTTGTGTATTTTCATTTATTTGATTCTGTTTTGTCCTTGACTGCTTATATTATAGCCCATTGGAGCTTGCTGTCTGCCAGCTTTCAGTCAGTGTTGGTGCTAAAAATAATGGTTTTCATTAAATTCATAGGAATGTTACTATCTAGTCTGGAAGAAAGTTACAGATTCTGATAAGCAGTTAGTACAGAATTCCCCTAGATGTTTTCACTTCTTTCAACAATGGTGATGGAGTTTATAAGGTTTATGTGAAGCTCTGTTGTTGCTAATGGAACCTCATCTCTTTGAGGCTAAAGGAATAGAACATTGCTTTATGTTTATCTTGTTTTTACCTTTTCCTGCTGATTTTTCTTTTACCTTTTTCTGGTATAATGTGTAAATCTCAGAAGTAGCATAATGATTTGACTACTACTTCATGTGTCCCCACAGTTCAGTGAAGTGTTTTGGATCTTCCAGTTCAGTACCTACAGCTTGTTATGTTATTTCTCAGTGTAGAGTGGCTGGTAGTAGATGAATCAGACAAACTGTTTGAAGATGGCAAAACTGGATTCCGAGACCAGCTGGCTTCCATTTTCCTGGCCTGCACATCCCATAAGGTCAGAAGAGCTATGTTCAGTGCAACTTTTGCATATGATGTTGAGCAGTGGTGCAAACTCAACCTGGACAATGTCATTACGGTATCCATTGGAGCAAGGTAATTGTTCTCTGTTATCCCCGATTTTTTTTTAATACAAAAGTCTTTTTTTTTTTTTTTTTTAAGACTCAAGGAGATAGGTTGTTTTGGCCTTAGATTAATAACAGAGAAAGTTTTACTGAAAGACATGTATTCTTTAAAGTCAAGATTGAGTAAGGATTTTCCATTTTATTTATTTTTTTTAGAGAGGGAGAGAGAGAGAAAGGTGAGGGTGGAAGGGCAGAGGGAGAGGGTGAATCTTTTTTTTTTTTTTTTTTAAGATTTATTTATTTATTTATTTATTTATTTGACAGAGAGATCACAAGTACACAGAGAGGGGGGGAAGCAGGCTCCCCGCTGAGCAGAGAGCCCGATGTGGGGCTTGATCCCAGGACCATGAGATCATGACCTGAGCCAAAGGCAGAGGCTCAACCCACTGAGCCACCCAGGTGCCCCGAGAGGGTGAATCTTAAGTAGGCTCCATGCCCACAGCAGAGCCTGACCTGGGGCTCGGTCTTACAACCTTGAGATCATGACTTGAGCTGAAATTAAGCATTGGACACTTAACTGACTGAGCCATCCAGGCACCCCAAGGATTTTCTACTTTAGAATAATCCAAAGGGAGATTTCTCAAATTGTCATATTACTATTTCTGTCATTATGTTTTCAGTTGATTTTTCCCATTCAGTTGATTTTTTTCCCATCTACAAAGTGTGACATGAGCTCTATAGCCACCCAGAAGATTTAGTTTCTTTGATGGCTTAATTAAGTAGGACCATAGAGGAGGAAGCTTATGTTACTGAGCCAGTTGATTTATAATTCTTTTTTTAAAATTTTGGGGGAAGCATTTTATACTAAATGAATGTGCACTAGTAGAACAGTTTGTTAGGAAATTATAGTATAGTCACGTGATAGAATAATATGAGACCCATGAAATCATAAGTATGAAAACTATAGCTATATAAAAAAAGTGCTTGTGGGCACCTGAGTGGCTCAGTCAGTTAAGTGTCTGCCTTTGTCTCAGGTCATGATCCCAGGATCCTGGAATTGAGCCCTGCATTGAACTCCCTATTCAGCGGGGAGCCTGCTTCTCCTTCTCCCTCTGTGCTCCCTCTCTCTCTTTTCCTGTCTCTCTCAAATAAATAATTTCTTTTTAAAAAGTGCTAGAAATACCATATTAAATAAAAAAGAAGCCAAATGGAACAATAAAAAATACTTTAAACTTAAAACTTCTGTTTATAAAAGGAAAGAACAAATACACCATAAATATGAAGACAGAAGGGAAAAAATATTTATGGTACAGTGTGATGTACTACAACTTTTTTTTTTTTTTTAAGGATTTTGTTCATTTGAGACAGCACAAATGGGGAGGAGGATCAGAGGGAGAGGGAGAAGCAGACGCCCTGCTGAGCAGGGAGCCTGACATGGGGCTCAAGCCCAGGACCCTGATATCATGACCTGAGCTGAAGGCAGACGCTTAACCGACTGAGCCACCCAGGCGCCCCTGTACTACAGCATCTTACTAGTGTTTATAAAACCTCTTAAGGCTCACCCCCAACTGTCTATAAAAAAAACTCTTACTAATCATTAAGAAAAACTCAGACCTGTAATAACCTTAAAAATATTCTCATTTTTTATCCAGTAATTTTATTTTTAGAAACTTAACTTTTAAGTAAATAATTAGATACATGAAAATGTATAACTTAGACTACAACAAAACGTCACAATTTATTCTAAAATGGTAGAATTATGGACAACTTGTTTTACTATTTAATTTTTCCATATTTTTCAGATTTTCTTTAGATAACATTTTTATAATTAGAATAAAACATTTAAAAATAACTTTGGGGGCCACCTGGGTGGCTTAATCAATTGGGCATCTGATTCTTGGTTTCAGGTTGGGTCGTGGTCTCAGGGTTGTGGGGTCAAGCCCTGAGTCAGGCTCCATGGGGAGTCTGCTTGTCCCTTTCCCTTTGTTCCTCCCCTTGCACGTGCATGCACGTTCTCTCTCAAACAAATCTTTTTAAAAAGAAATTTAAAAAATAACTTTGGGGTGTCTGCCTGGCTCAGTCAGAACATGTAACTCTTGATCTTAGGGTGATGTGTTCAAGCTCCATGTTGGGTGTAGAGATTACTTAAATAAATTCAGCTTTAAAATAAATAAGTAACTTTGTCTTCATATTGAAGTATAAATGATTAAATGCTTATATTGACAATGAAAAACTTGATTCTATTGGGGTTATATGTAAATTTTTTCATTTATTTAGAATGTGGGAGGAAAAGCAAAAATTGGCCCTTGCAATCTACAGAGTATGTTTTCTTTTCAGGAATTCTGCAGTAGAGACTGTAGAACAAGAGCTTCTCTTTGTTGGGTCTGAGACTGGGAAACTTCTGGCCATGAGAGAACTTGTTAAAAAGGTATAATTGGGCTAGCTTCTTGAATTTTGATGAGGTTCATTAAATCTTATGTGACTGATAGGCTGAGCACTATTCCTCTATCATATTTTGTAATCTAGAGGTAAATTCTTGAAAACATTGAGTCATCTGTTGTCCCAAGTGGAGAGACTCACCACTTAGATTATGGTAAGTTTTCTGTTCCAGCTCAGGGTAGGCTAGGAAAAAACCTACCCCATGCCCTAAAAGCTTCCTTTTTCCACATCTGCATCTGTATTGGTTCCCTTCATCTCCCCCAGTCCCTCTGCTGGTTTCTTCTAGAACTGTAGGAGCATTGTAGAATAATTAGGACACCAATGGTGGTTTTCTGTTTTTTATCCCTTAAGTAAATATTGAGTAGAGGCCATAATTAAAAGTTAACTGTGAGGGGCGCCTGGGTGGCTCAGCGGGTTAAGGCTGCTGCCTTCGGCTCGGGTCATGATCCCAGGGTCGTGGGATCGAGCCCCGCATTGGGCTCTCTGCTCTGCGGACAGCCTGCTTCCTCCTCTCTCTCTCTCTGCCTCTCTGCCTACTTGTGATCTCTGTCTGTCAAATAAATAAATAAAATCTTTAAAAAAAAAAGTTAACTGTGAGGGGTTAGGGCAGGGGAAAATAAAACAAATAGAAATCTTAAGCCCTGCCCCTAGAATTTAGTCTTTTTTAGGGGATAAAAGAAATAAGACTTGTGTTAAGATAATTTGCAGTAAAGTGTCATAAGAGACTATAGAGTATTTCTCTTAAGCACCCACATAGCTTAAGGTGAATCGGTTGGGGAAAGCCTTCTGGAGGAGAGCTACTAATCTGGGCCTTAGAAGGATCTATGGGAAGTTGATGGTTGGAGGAGCAGCTGGAATATTCCAAGCAGTAGAGGGAAATACAGTGGGTTTAGAGACTCATGAAGAGGTTACCTATCTAAGGCAAAGAGTTTATCATGGGAATTAAAGAAGATCAGGTTGGGGACGCCTGGGTGGCTCAGTTGGTTAAGCGGCTGCCTTCGGCTCAGGTCATGATCCCAGCGTCCTGGGATCGAGTCCCACATCGGGCTCCTTGCTCAGCAGGGAGCCTGCTTCTTCCTCTGCCTCTGCCTGCCTCTCTGTCTGCCTATGCTCGATCTCTCTCTCTCTCTAATAAATAAATAAAATCTTAAAAAGAAAAATTAAAAAAAAAGAGAGAAGATCAGGTTGGACAGGAAAGTTGGGGTCACGTTAAGAGAAACCACTGGACATTTGAAGAATTTTAAGGAAAATTACTTAAACAGTGATACATAAAATGTAATGGCAAGAGACTAAAAGTAAAGAAACCAGTCAGTAGGTTGTTAAATTAGGCTGGTTAGAGATGAGGAGGAAATAAATGAGAGAAATGAGGGTGACAGCCTCAATGGTGGAATGTTAAGAATAGTTGGAGGATGAAAGGGAAAGGTGTTTGCAAGTACCTGGTGACTACAGAAGTGGTTAAGAGCTTGAACTTTGGAGCCAGACAACTTGAGTTGGAATTCTAGCTTCAGGCAAATTAACCTCACAGCTTCCTCATCTGTAAAATCATCTCTCATAGAATTGTTTTAGTGTTTTTTTTTTTTTAAGATTTTATTTATTAATTTGTTAGAGAGAGCGCGAGCACAGGCAGACAGAGTGGCAGGCAGAGGCAGAGGGAGACGCAGGCTCCCTGCCAAGCAAGGAGCCCGATGTGGGACTCGATCCCAGGACACTGGGATCATGACCTGAGCCGAAGGCAGCTGCTTTAACCAACTGAGCCACCCAGGCGTCCCTAGAATTGTTTTAGTATTAATGATACTATAATTTAGAATTAATTCTATAATTTAGAATTAATTAACACAAATATAGTACTTAGAATAGTGCTTGGCACACGATGTCATGTACATTTGTTTCATTAATATTTTTAAAGGCATCATTTGGCACTAGGAAATTTAAGGCTTTTCACATGGATACTCACATGGATATTATACCATCAGGGATTTCTATCTAGCCTTAGGAGGTCTGTGAACCCTCTGAGGTTGTGTGTTAGATTTTGTGTGAATGAATGGTTGCCTATTAGGAAGCCTCATAGCTTTACTAGATTTCAAAAGGGGAGCTTGTGAACCAAAATAAAAAGGTTAAACCCTAATAGAGCAGTTGAAAATAGAGAAAGCTGGTTTGAGGGAGAGGTGGGGTTTGATGATAGAAATGTAAAAATCATCTGCTTGGAGAGGGTAGTTGATAACTGAGATTATATTTTACATATTAAGATAATGACTGTATTGAGAGAACAGAGAACCAAAGACTAAGCTTTGAAGGAATACCCACAATTAGGATAAACAGTGAGTTAATAAAAGTTACTGCATTTTAGCAGAATGTAAAAATCTTTTAGGCACAGAAGCCAAGAGATGATTGTTCTAGGGACTGAGCCTCTGTCATTATAGAAAGGTAAAGGGGATTAATTAGACATAGTTGTTGGAATTAGCAAGGTGGAAATTAGAGTCAGGTTGTGTAGAGAATGGATGCTGAAGAAGATGGAGGCAGATGTAGACCACTGAGAAATTTGGCAATAAAAAGTGCACTAAATTGAATTGGGTTCTTTTATGAACTAAAATCATGCGAAATACTGTGATTGTAGTCTTCTCTTTTTTTTTAAGATTTTATTTATTTATTTGACAGACAGAGATCACAAGTAGGCAGAGAGGCAGGCAAATAGAGAGAGGAGGAAGCAGGCTCCCCGCTGAGCAGAGAGCCTGATGCGGGCTCAATCCCAGGACCCTGGGATCATGACCTGAGCCGAAGGCAGAGGCTTTAACCCACTGAGCCACCCAGGCGTCCCTGTGATTGTATTGATTATGGGTTATATGTGCTGATTTTTGCCTTCTTTCTTAATAGGGTTTCAATCCACCTGTTCTTGTTTTTGTTCAGTCCATCGAAAGGGCTAAAGAACTTTTTCATGAGCTCATATATGAAGGTATTAATGTAGATGTTATTCATGCAGACAGAACACAGCAACAGGTAAAGTCAAGTGTATATTTTCAAAATGATAAAGAACTATTAAACTTTAAAATATTGGCATGGGATTTATGAAGCACTTGTCTTCTGTTCCTAGAGTAGTACTAAAACATTTAACATGTGTTTTATTAACCAGAGAGATAACACAGTCCACAGCTTCCGAGCTGGAAAAATCTGGGTTCTTATTTGTACAGCCTTGCTGGCCCGCGGGATTGATTTTAAAGGTGTGAACTTGGTGATCAACTATGACTTTCCAACCAGCTCAGTGGAATATATCCACAGGATAGGTGAGTTGTCTCTTCTGCTGCTTACCCCTCTGCCCGCTGACACCCTGGCACTACTCATCTGTCTTTGCACCTACTCCTTCCCTTCAAACATGCTCATTTTGTTGTGCTCATTTTAGTGAAAAGCCAATGACTTATATGTGAATTTTGACATTCCCTTTCCCCAGAAAAGTAGTTTTTATGGTTTGGTTTTTTTTTTAAGGTCGAACTGGAAGAGCGGGGCATAAAGGAAAAGCTGTTACATTTTTCACTGAAGATGATAAACCATTATTAAGAAGGTAAATTAGGGGGCACCTGGGTGGCTCAGTCATTAAGCAGCTGCCTTCGGCTCAGGTCATGATCCCAGGGTCCTGGGATTGAGCCCCACACAGGCTCCCTGCTCAGGAGGAAGCCTGCTTCTTCTCTCACACCCTCCAGCTTGTATTCCTCTATCGCTGTCTCTCTCTCTAATAAATAAAATCTTAAAAAAAAAAAAAAGGTAAATTAGGAAAAATAACTTAGTGTTAAGATGGCAAGACCGCTTCATGTTCTTGTATGCACACACAGTTAAAAGGGCCAAGTCCCGAATACTGTTACAGCATTAGTCAACCAGATTTTAGCCGTGACAAAAGGAAAAATGATCAGAGGACTTTGTTTTTGCCCTTTCATTGCTAGAATTTGGAAGTATTCATAATGGAATGTTCATTATTAAATTTCAGACTCTCAGGATTTTCCCAATAGCCATTGGTTAATATTACTCACAATGTAATAGTGAAGTTTTTGGATTGGTGAATAAAGTTAACCCGAGTCTCTTTAGCCCAGTCAAAATTATCCCTTAATGTGTTGCATCCTTCTCTTTACTCTTAGGGGCAGATGGAGTTTTATATTTAGTCCTAGGAAATCTGTTTCAGCAACACACTCCCCATATTATTCAGTTGTAGCTCTTTGAAGCCTGGGTAACACATGCACTTTTAGAATCTTGAGTCTTAATTTAGCCCAACATCATAGATCTTAAAATAAAAGCTAAGTTTCCTACATTTTGGCTGCCTACAATAATTTTAGACTGGTGATAATTGATAGTACTTTGCATTTCTAACAATTAAAATTGAGTTATGGTCAAAGGCTGTTTGTACTTTGATGTGTTTATCAGTTTTGGCAAAGATTTTGATTTGTGCCTTCTGAACCTTGGCTTTGTCATCAGCCTTGGGTATCCTTTCAGCAGACTTTTACACGTTCATGTATAGGGGAGTCTATTCCAAAAGCCTAGATTCACTTCCATCTCCTCAGTAACTCCAAGCATGCGAATCTGATGACCTCCATGTCAACATAACCATGCCTCTCATGGTTTTTCCATCCGGGCAAGGGGGATAAGGATAGTATCTCATTAGTGAAGTGTTGTTGGGTGGATTGAATAAGTCACTACACGTAAAAAGCCTAAGGCAATGCCAGGTGCATAGTAAGCACTATCATCTAATACTTTCTGGTCAGTGTCCTCATCCAAGATTGGGTTAGCTTTTCAGGGCTTGGTAAATGTTGAGCAGAAATAGCTCAAAATTATTCATCAGCAGGCTCATCAATTTCAGTCTAGCAGGCAGTCCTCTCAGCATTCAGTGTTCTTACATCTGGTGATCATTTATAGCAGAACACTGTACTGGATTACTTTCTCATGTGTGTAGTTTTCATTCCTCTCGAATTTTACAGAAGGTTTAATTGTGTAAACATCAATTTGATCAGATACAAATTTATGTTTATGGGTTCCTTTTCCAGTGTTGCCAATGTTATACAGCAGGCCGGATGTCCCGTGCCAGAATACATAAAAGGTTTCCAAAAACTACTAAGGTACAATCTTTAATTTACTGAGATCTCCCTCTCTCTTTCTCTCCCTTTCCCCCCACATACGCTTTCTTGCTTTCGTACTCTTACAATTACAGTTCTAGCAATAGTACTACTTTTGGAAATTCTAAGATAAAAATTTTCCTTTTTAAGCACCTGTGAATATGTCTTCCTTGTCAGTTTTTTCATTCTTGAAATGTTAAGTATTCAGATTTTTAAAAAATTACTCAATGTAAGTGAAATACGCTTAGAATTTATTTTAGTTCATAAAACTGATAAAAAAGCAGTTAATTGCCCCAAATCGTACCTTCATGCTTGTTGGCACAGGAGATAAGTGTGATACAGGACATATTTTAATCATAATTAGTACTTTTTTAAAAAATTGATCAAATTTATAATCCCTTGGGGTTATCTCTAAATGCTATTGGGTATCTCTAAATGCTAATTGGGTATTTTGGTAATCAGCATTTTAAAGTAGATACAGTGTCACTTAATTTTGTGATCAACAATCAGAAATAGTTTTAGCTTAAGCCCTTTTCAGGTAAGTTCTACTGAATTTCATTCTTTTCTCTTTTTGTAATTTTCAGCAAACAAAAGAAAAAGATGATTAAGAAACCATTGGAAAGGGAGAGCATTAGTACAACTCCAAAATATTTCTTAGAAAAGGCCAAGAATAAACAGTAAGTATATACACGAGAAAAGTGACTATTTGACTCTGTCATATGGTTATAGTAGGCTTTATTTCTCCTTAGAATGAATTTTTTGAGGTAGAATTGATAGGTTCAGTCAGTTATAGAATATAATAAAAGTAATATATTTTAGGTTGCTTGTGATTTGGGAACTTGTAATGATCTGTTTTTTTCCATCTTTGAAAGAATTATTTCAGTTCACTTTGAGTTAATATTGCAGTCCACACCAGCTCTACATAGCCTACATCGGGACATACTGCTGAGGTGGTGAGGTCTCTTGACTCACATTGATGGAATCTTCCCTAAAGCTCGCCATGCTAGGCAGGATTTCAGTGTAGTCTTAGGCTTATCCTGAAGCACATTGTAACACCTCTAGAAAGAATGACTTGAGTAAATTTGTAGTTGTTTAGCTCAGTTTTAAGAGGATCTTAAAGCATTGATTTTTTTTTTTTATTTTTAAACATACACACAGGACTATCTTTTAATAGAGGTAATCAAGACCAGGCTAACCTGTACTACTCTTTACACTATTTAAGGAAAATAACACTCTTCAAATTCTACCAGTACCAGTTTTGTATTATAATATGTATAAAATGTAGGCATTTACCAAGTAGCTTCTCTCCTGCCAGGTGCTTGGGTATGTGAATGAATCTAAAATGAGACCCCTTTAGAGTCAGGGAAAGGAGATCAGTATACATTAAAAAACATTAGAGAATCATTTTTAAATAAAATATAAGTTTCGGGACGCCTGGGTGGCTCAGTTGGTTAAGTGGCTCCTTTCGGCTCAGGTCATGATCCCAGCGTCCGGGGATCGAGTTCCACATTGGGCTTCTTGCTCAGCAGTGAGTCTGCTTCTCCCTCTACCTCTGCCTGCCACTCTGTCTGCCTGTGCTCACTCCTGCGCTCTCTCTCTGTCTGACAAAATAAATAAATAAAATCTTTTTAAAAAAATAAATAAAATATAAGTTTGGAGACAACAAATATTCTGAATTGGTATAGTTGCAGAAAGCTTCAAGGAGCTAGAACGATCTTTAAGTATAGGTAAAATTTGGGAATAGTGAAGAAAGTCATGAAAACTGGCATGTACTTTCCTTTTAAGTGGGACAAGAGTCTTATTTGACATTTTGTATTGACTATGAGAAGTAATGTTTAGTTCAAGGATATAGAGTGTACACAGTGTCCCAAAGTTTTAGTGCAGTTTTAAGCTTTAATAACTTGGGAAGAACAAATGCAACTGACTTACAAAAGTATCATTTGAAAGCTTAAAAATTTTAATTGTGTCTATACATACTCATTTTTGTTCTTAGTATTAAGAACATTCTTTATTTGAATTTTTTTGTGGTAACGGTTTCTGGCTGACACTTAAATCAGTGGATTGGTAACAGATGGTCACCCTGCTTGGCCACCTTGGTCACCTGGTCTATCTCATTAGACTTTTTCTTGCGGCTATATCAGAACTGTTGTGTATGCATCAGAACCTTATTCTGTGGGTGGTCTTAAAGCTAGAATTGGAAGTGTAATCTCTTCAGGCACTGACCAGCAGCTGATGAAAGTTTAACAAAAAGTCAGAAATCTTCTGCACTGAGACTTTGAGGACACCTGATATAAATCTTGTCACTTCAGCCCCCACATAAAATGCTGTGGTCATCTCCCTTGTTTCACATTTAAAAGCCAGCCTTGGGGCGCCTGGGTCGCTCAATGGGTTAAAGCCTCTGCCTTCGGCTCAGGTCATGATCCCAGGGTGCTGGGATCGAGCCCCACATCAGGTTCTCTGCTACACAGGGAGCCTGTTTCTCCTCTCTCTGCCTGTCTCTCTGCCTATTTGTGATCTCTGTCTGTCAAGTAAATAAATAAAAAATCTTTTTTAAAAAAATAAATAAACAAATAAATAAAAGCCAGCCTTCTTGGGGCGCCTGGGTGGCTCAGTGGAGTAAGGCCTCTGCCTTCAGCTGGGGTCGTGATGTCAGGGTTGGGGCTCTCTGCTCAGCAGGGGGGCTGCTTCCCCCTCTCTCTTGGCCTGCCTCTCTGCCTACTTGTGATCTCTGTCTGTCAAATAAAAAAAAAAAAAAAAAAA